>PVJX010003782.1:0-103903 GCA_004027295.1 Dolichotis patagonum
TCCTTCATTAGAGAGACAAAGCAAGGATGTGAATATTAATTTAACAAGTTTTATAACATGCAAGCATTAATCTAGATGCTAGGAGTATCATTTAAAAATGAAAAATATTGATTAGCGGGATAAGAAAAAGCAGTAATCACTTATTCAGCTGACTGTAAAGACCTCCCACAACCAAGTCACCGTGGAACAATGTGTTTATCTCTTTGTTGCTGGCGTATTTCCCTTCGCATGTCTTCACAGTTCACCCAAGTGATGTATGTGTCAGAGCTCCCTTCATTTCTGAAGCTGAATAACATTCCCCTCAATAGTGACATTCAGTAGAAAGACTGAACGGCAACAGTGCCTGCCAGATCAATAGCTTCAAACCTCACGTCAAAGTCTGTTCCCCTACGCCTGGCTCAGACACTGCATCGGGTACAACCTGGGCAAGCAAATGAATGTGATGGCAGTAATTATTCCCACACTGCGTAAGTCCGAGGGGCTGCTGACCGTCACCGGCCTCAAGATCTCAAGCACTTCCATTTGGCTTGTTCTGTTACAATGGTTCTTACTCTAAAGTGAAGAAATAGATATGAAAATGCTGTCTACTCCTTGACATGCCCAATCCTACCACACAACTGGAAATAGGGCAAATATCCACTGGCTAAATTCTCATGCTCTGTGGACTGCTGCGTGATAAGAGAGACCAGCCCACGGCCTATGCCCTCCACCATCTCTGCCAACTCATGTGTAGGCACCTGGGAGGGGAGGACAGAACTTTGTCAGCATGCACTGAGCGGGTGACGCTGTCACCTCGCCATCCTCTTCTCTCGGCTGCCCCTTGTGCAGCACGTGCATTTGGGGGCGTTGACATGTGATGCAAAGATGCTGACGCTGTGTGCCATTCCTGTTCTTCCTCCTTAGACCCCTTTAGCCTCAGCCTTTGAGGCAGCCCCTCACCCCCATGTGCCCCGTTACAGTGTGGATATAAAATGTTCCTCGATGCTGTCACGTGCTTTAAGGCAGGACTTTGGAAGGTGACTGAATTCCAGGATCTCCCTACTCACCAGTAGATTAGCCCACTGGTAAGTTCCGAGCTGCTGTGGGCAGAGGTGCCCACGGGGCATGGCCTGGACGCGGGCGCCTTGGGCCCCGCTGTCCTCCCTTTCTGGCTCTCTTGCTCTTTCTGCTTCTGATCGCCTGCTTGAGCAGTTTTCTTCAGCCAGGCCCTTCACCATGCTGTTTCCAACCACGGACTGAGGCCTCTGAAACTGTGACCCAAAATGGCCCTTCTTCCTGTCCACTACTTGGTTGTGTATGTCAAGTACTTTGTCCCAGTAATGAAAAGGCCACAAATAAACAGCCCTACTCTCACACATGTGCAAGGTGAGATGTCACCTCAAGTCAGCCGCATATGATCAGTCCAGAAAGTAATGCATATGACTTTCCTCCATGTACGGTGCCCAAATAAACCACCAAAGTCAACGTTTTGGGGGAAAGATGAGGGAAAACACCGCCATATGCACTTGCTATGATGCTGCAGGGCCCTTCTTCGCAGTGACCTGGACTTTCTTTCAGCCATTGCAAGGCTGGAAACAGAACAAAGGTGTGTGCCTTCCCATTGTGATGATTAATTTCTTCTGGCTTGAAATACTGTCTTGAATAACACTTTTGAAGGCTGTTATCTCCCTTGCATCAGGATCAGTTTATTCTATTGGCCACTGTGGACAAGGTTCCCCTGGGAGCTTTTCCAAGTACACCGCACATGAAAGTCATTCTACCAGCCTAGATTGTGAGGGTTAAATGTTTCCACTGCCGGCCCCTTTGCGATGGGGAGTCCCAGTGCTGGAGCCCCACAGACGGCATCCCCGCCCAGCTTTGCGTGGTGCCGGTGCTCCCCTAACCACACAGGCCTCATTGTGTGATAAGCAGGGTTTCCTGCAGGGCCTTCCAAGGCAAATTCAGCCACTGGCTTTTCTGGTTTTACACAGAAAACCCACTGCAGCAGGCCCACCTCCCTGGGTTTTTAAAACCCTTCCTCCACAATCTGCCATGACGGCGTGAGCACCCCACTTCGGGGAGCATGATTTTCTCCACATCTGCAAGGCCATCTCACCAAGGCCTGGTCCACTGAGCCTTTGCCAGGGTGAGTGCTGTGCAAGGGAAGGGTCCCTCTGTGTTGAAAAATACCGCGTTGTCCAAGGATACGTGTGCACCTGATCTAGCACCCACAAGGTCCACTCCCAGCTACATGGTTCAGGTTCCGGCCAGTACTTAGCCAGATCTTGTAGCTGCTACCTTCATGCATACTCCTTCTCCTCCCTCAGCTCGTGTGGCATCCTCCAGGTCAGGTCACACCGGGATTTAACCTCAGGGAGTGCCCTTGTGGCAAGGAAGGAAGGCGAGACCACAATTGAGGAAGACAAACACCATCTCATAAAGCATGTACTTCATTTAAGGTTCCTGTATGGTCCTGGCAAAGGCAGGACGCTATTAAAAAGGAAACAGGCTACTTTGCTCTACTTTGTAGAGGTTTAGGGGAATTTGAGTATGTACAGTTTTTCAACCCAAATACCTGTAAACCCCCATTCCAAGCTCCCAGGGTCTATTTTTACCATGTGAGGGCTCTGACTTGGCCTGAGAGACTTTCAGAACTGAGGCTTCAAGCGTCTCTGAAACTCTGCCCTCTCATCAGTGGTCCCTGAGGCTGGCCTCAGGCTGGGGTGGGCTCCAAATTTAGAGGAAGTGGAGTCGATGCCTCCAAGGAAGCTCTTTGGTTTCTACCTTTTGCTAATTGGATGATTGATAGCTCTGAACCCGACAGTCTCTTCCTTCAAAGCATTTTCCTTGCAAGTCCACGGTCCTTCAATTTGTTTGGCCTATGGTAGTTTCAAAGCCCATGAGACACTGTCTAAGCGAGTGCATCTGGTTCTGTCTGTGTTCCATTCCAGTGCCATAAGGGTGAAAAACACTGTAGCTGAGTGAGTGAGCTCCGCACACCAGGGCCCAGCAGTGGCAGAATCACTACGGCCGCTGGCCAGCAAATAGACTGACCCGAGCTCCCTCCTCAGAGTCCGCTCCCTCAGATCAGGCTGGATCTGTTTCCCTAAAGCAGAGCTTGAGGCAGGGATTCATGTACCTGTGACTTACTAAAGGGACACTTTCAGGAAGTGGACTGAAGGAAGGAAAGGGAGCAGGCAGGAGCAGGGGACGGGGCTCAACACGGCCGTGCTCTCACTGGAGTTCCAGGCCATAAACTGCACTGCAGAATCAGCGCACACTGGGGCAAGGGGACTGGCCTCAGAAACCGCAGACTAGACGGTCACTGGCTGAGGGCTCCTCCAGGGGCCTTGCAGTGGGTGTAAGCTCCCGTGTAGCTCCTCCTACATGGAAGGAAACGCTGGAAGGAGCTGTGAGCCATTAACAGACAACACTTGGGGGTTTAGGGTTCAGTGCACAGGTCAAGGGCTTGGGGCCGGGAATTCATACACTGCCCAAAAGGGACGTCAGTGTTACTCAGAGGTCCGAAACCATCGAGGAAGGAACCGTGACCAGAACCTGTACACAGAGACCTGTGACCCACAAGGAGGAGCTGAGGCAGTTACTGTCCTGGCCACTGTCCCTCTCTCCCACCTGTCCTCAGTCTTCTGCATGTGGGCAGAGCAGCACATTAATGTCATGCACACGAGTTGGCCCGCTGGGACACGCAGCTGGGCAGGGCAGGACACAGCAACTGGGGATGATCATCACAGCTAAACATGCAACAGCAGGGACACCCTAACACCGTTCGGGGACCCACCAGCATCAGCACAGACTCACACCCAGCACGCAGCAGGACATGCGCAAAACTGTCCCTTCGAGATTGATCAGATGCTGTCCCCTCTGGTCACCTCCATCCATCCTGCAATGGACATTCTGTTCTGAGTAAAAAGACAAGCAAATAAAATAAAGGAGCAAGGGTTTGCAAAGAAGAAACACAGTTGGCATTATTCACAGATAATGCGATTTTCTGTGTGCAGAAAACCCAACACATTCTAAAAAATAATACCATTAGCAAATCACTCATCTAGTTTTCTGACAGAAAGCAAATATGCAAACATCAAGTACTGTACATGTCTGTATACCAACAACAAACTATTAGAAAATCTACTTTTTCAAAATATTAACTTTTATTTTTGAGAAACTGCAAAGTAACTATAGATACATTCTTAAAATACATACAAACCATTTCTACCTAAGTTATAAAGCATTGCTATACATCAAAAAAGACCTAGATAAAAAAAAAAACAATGAAGACAATCTTCTCCAAATTCATCTACCTATTGATATTTGCGATGAAATGGCCAGGTGTTTTGTATTGGCACATACCGGTCATACAGAACAAGAGGCTGGTGCTGGGAGAGCCACAGACGCAGCAGACTTTGAGCGTTTCCCTCCTCAGGTTCCTACCTTGCCCTTTCCTGCTCGCCTGTATTCCCGTCCTCTCCTCCCATAGATTTCCTTCTACACTTAATTCCTTCTTTCTTTCTAGATTCCACATCTGAGAGAAAATACGAGACTTGCAATCACAAGTTTTATTATAAAACATGAAATTTATAGCAAAATACATGCAGAAAATGAAGTCCACAAATGGCTGAGACATTCCTGAACAAGAAAGTAAGAAAAGGGGATTTCCCTTATCCGAATTATTGTGCTTTATTACTATGGTAATTATTATCTAAGTGTGGCATTGGTGTTTGGTTACAACAACAACAAAAAAGTAGCCCAGTAGAGAAGAACAGACACCGCAGACCAAGTCAGCGGGAACTTGATAAACAACGGGAAGAGCAGAGCAACTGAGTGAAGAGGGGGACCGCTCATTACAGTGAGCTGGTGGTAAAGCACTGTGCGGGGAACGGGGGAAGATGGCCCTGAGTGAGTTTTTGGCACTCAGTCTGAAGTGGTGCAGAGAAATGAGAGAGATGGGAAGGAGCCAAAGGACGAGTCCTTTAATGTGGGCACGGGAGAGCTTCACGGGGCAGGGGGTGCAGAGGCTCTCAAAGGAGAACAAAGAAGTGGGACCACTCTTGTCCATTCTGGCTGGGGAGGAGTCTGGGAGGTGGGCAAAATGGCATGTTAACCGCTGATTTGAAGGAGCATGTGCCTGTGTAAAACAGGAGACCGACAGGTTCACTGGGGGCTGGAGGTGGAGGCCCCGGGCGGTTGTGGGGTCTTGGGATTGGGGAGGGCTCGGTGCACACACAAAAAGGGAATGGGAGGTTTATCTCTGGAATGAGGAGAAGTAGAAGTTACTCTTGGAGAGATGAGCGGTTTCTCTGGGTCCGGTACCGAGTCAGGAGGATGCAGCTACACCCTGGGCTAGCAGAGCCCGTCAGAGCCCTACATTATATTATGTATAAAATCAATGGCAGGCACATGATAAGCCTAAATGTCAGAGGCAGAACAAGAAGTGTTTAAAACGGTTTTCATGGTAGAGCAGGAGAGGAGTTAGTGAATTTCGGTAACCATGTGCACACAGGCATAATGCAAGCCTGGAAAAATCTCCCTCAGTCCCTCAACTTGAAAATCAAGAAGACTGGACAAGAAATAAGGAAATAGTTCTGTATCACTTGCCAGCTTCTGCTGAGGGGCAGGGGGACAGCCTCTGTCCTCTTCTAAATACCTATGACATCAGAGACAGAATGACATAGTCTCCATCTCCAAGGTCGTAATGACTCCCTGGTCAACTGAAGGTATTCTCTTGAACCACGTAAACAAATCACCTTATGGTCCCAAGCTGATTTCTCCTCCCTAACACGACCCTCATAAAAGGTCTGCATACTCCCCAGCAAACATCCCTTTTAGGGCCATGTCCGAAGTGACGTCATGCAAAACTTCCAGAGGGAAGGCATCTTTTGCAGGAAAGTTTTGACCTTTGCAGAGAGGTGTTACATAGCCAGACCTTCAGGTTCCAACTTTAATAATCAATGCTCGCAATGGTTAGATGTGAAACTTAGATTTCAGGTATGATTCACACTGCCCAGGAAGGGAAAGGGAAATACCCTGTCCACCGGGAGACCACCACCCCAGCCGATGGGTGAGTCAGCCTGAGCTGTCCTCAAGAAGTTGTGTGCAAGATTCCCCCCACTTGGTGCAAGTAACCAGGGACTTTTCCTTTGTTTAAAAAAACACAAAAGTGAAAAAGGGACACAGCAGTCTGTCGAATGGGATTTCAGGTACTAATTTCCAAATTGCTGTGTCCTGAATTCCGTTGAAGAAACTTTTTGTTTGATGACTTTTTTCTAACTTTTTATTATGGGCATTTCAAAAGTATACAGAAGTAGAGATTTGGGGTGTCCCTTGGTGGCAGAGATGTGCTTGAAAAGCATGTGACCTCAGGTTCAATCTTCAGTAACATAAGTGTGCACACACACGTGCACGCACACAATACATAAGAGAGAGAATGATAAAACCAACCCAGCATGCCAGTCCCTCGTCTTCAGCATTATGAATTCAGGAACAATCTCATTGCATCTATGTCCTGTTTACTTCCCCACCCCCGGTGATTTTGAAGTAAACCCCCCATATAATATCACTTAGCAGTGAATTCAGTGGAATTTTAAATTTGTGTTTTCAAGTTAAACTGAACATTAAAAACCCATATGTTACTACTTACATTTTATAGACCTTGATTGTTCCTAGGTTATCTATGTAGTTAGTGACAGAGCACGGTCCAAACCTAAGCAATCTATCGTCAACCAAAAGATACATATCTATAATTGGGGCCCCATCCATAGCATATATTGAAATATATTGGATGTGGGTGTGCAACTTCCAGCTGTGCAAAAGCTCAACAAATGTTTTATTAAGCACTTGCTATGATCAAAAGAGCCACGTAGATGTGAAGAGTGCTTGCAATCTGCAAAGCCCCTTTAAGTTTCCAGATAGCTTTCTAAGTTATTATCATCCACACTTTATAAAAGAAGAAACTCCATCAAGAATGGTCAACTAAACGTCTCAGACTTTTGCTAGTAAGAGGTCAGTCTCAAACTGATCTCAAGATCAACATTCTTTCCAACATAGGCTTAAGTGTAAACGTCACTGAAAGTGCTTTCAAACATAAAACACCATGTACAAATACAACTTGTGTTTTCGTGCTTACCAAAAAAAGCAAGCAGTTTTTCAGTCAGGAGACTAAATAGTGTATGTTCAACTCGTGAAGGTCCTGCAAGTTCCCTGTAGCTATCCAAAGGGCTCCACTCCCCGATGAGTGTACCAGGAATTCAGATCATTTTATCAGCAAATTCAGTGAACTTTGGGAATATAGTTCAGCCCTGGAAACATGAAAGGCTCTGTAGAGAAGATGACAAACCTCACACAAAATTCTGACTAACAAAAGCTTGTCCCTGACCACTCACGCCTGGTACCCAGAGCACGGGCCTGTTTGAATGTTGAAACATAGCCCAGTGTCAGACACGGAAAGTTGCTGTAAGAGGCAAAAGGGAATGCAGTAAAGTTACCCCAAATGCAAGGCCTAAGGTTACATGTCCTGTATTTTGGGGGAAAACATTCTCTAGTGCTTGTTTCTTGCCGCTCTGTGAGTCTCCCGCACAATTCCTCCGCAGCAGCAGAAGGAAGGAGACTGACAGGTTTTTCCTGGGTGCAGTGGAAAAGCAGGAGCAACGAAAGGAAAAAGAAAAAGGCCTTCAGTTTGATAGGGGGTGGAGTTTGAAGGGGCGGGCGGAATGACGTATCGCAAGCTGATTGGGGGAGGTCAGTTTTCGGGTTGGGAGAGGGTGGAAGTCAGCACTGCCCAGCCATGCTGGGCATGCGTCACACTGCCCCCCCCCCCGTCCCCCGCAGTGCTCCCAGGGGAGAACACGTAGGCGAGGTTTTGGACCGCTGTCCCCGCTCTCCTTGGCCCCTCAAACTCCCACAAATGACCCATCCTGTTACTTAAATCCTATATTTTGAGACTTCTGTAAAAGTACTGAAGTCGTCCTTTAATAAAATAACTCTTGAGAGAAAAGTCAGCGTCTCCCGAGAATCCGCTGCGCCTGGACTTGGGGGACCGACCAAGAAAGCAACCAGCCAGCCTTCCTGGAGAGCGGTGAGAGCTGGGCATGCACTAGGAGAGAAAAGCCAGGGTCCCCGGGGTCTCCACATCCCGTGCCCTCCACCCCCACCCCACCCCCGCTAGCAACTGGTTCCAGGGCAGCCGCAGTTGGTAGCAACTAAGGTACGGAAAGCAAATTAATGCGTGTACAGTTTGGTTGGTTATGCAGGCCTGGGGCCAGCGATCTGAGCGTGTCTCGGGAGTATAACCATATGCAACATAGCAAATATGGGGGATTTCCTTCTATCTTGTGTTTGAAGGCCAATATTGTTTTCACTGTTTTTGCTTTGTTCTGATTGTTTTGCTCTATTCAATATTCTGTTTTGATTGGCTTATAGTGTTCTGTTTGGGGTTTGATTTTGCTATACCTGATGGAATGGGACAACTATTGTGAAGATAATGAGATATACTATGGTACCTATTACTGTTATCCCGGTAACCTGCTGTGAAGTTCTGTACCAGTTTCACTGCACTGTCTCAATTGGCTTTGCTCTGTCTTGTTCTGTTGTATTTCTACTACCTTCAAAATAAAAATAAATAAATAAATAAATAAATAAAAATAAATAAAAAACTCTGCACACTGAGAAACAGTATGTATTAAATTCTTTAATTATCTGAGAAAATGCTAATTTTGTTTCTTTTTGAAGAATTGCTTCCTTGAATTACTTTTGTATGAAGACTTACAATATATTCTAATCAAACATCTGGAAGCCCATCATAAAGTCAGTATTTTAGTTCTATTACGTTCTAGTAAATTACTAATTCATGGTAAACGTACCCTAAACAGGTATTTTTAAACAAGCGAAGTGTTGAAATTTAAAATTAAAGGTAAGGATTCAGTCAGCTTTGAGTATCTGACAAACAATGACTGATTGCTTACTTTCTTGAGGGGCTGACTGATACTTTATTTTTGCAGTGGAGACTGACTACCTTTCCTGAGCAATATCCCTAGCCCATTTTTTACTTTTTACTTTGAGGCAGGATTTTACTAAATCTGTAAATTGCCCAGCCTTTGCTTGAATTTACAGTCCTCTTGCCTCAGCTTCCCAAAGTGCTGAAATTACACCTACTTACTAGCTTCTCCGGCTGTGAGTCACTTTTAGAACCATGTCTCTCCCGATCTTTACCAAAGCGCACCCAATGCACACCAGGCTGTGCACTTTACACATTCACCAGCACGACACCACACACATACCACGATTCCCCCAAATAGGACGCGGCTGGAAAAGCATCAGCCTCGGAAACGAGAGATCCAAAACCCCAGCCCCAGTCAGACTGTCCCGGCCTCCCTGCCGTCGCACTCCTCTTGCTGGGCGGCTGCTCACCCATCCTTTTACTCGAATCTTCTGTTTTGAGATCTCCATAAAAATATTAAGGTCTTCCTTTAACAAAACAGCTCTTTCTGCACACGGAGAAACCAGATATGCATTGATGAATGCTCTGTAAGGCAGGGAAGGCGAGGCCCAGCAGCCTGGGCTGGCATCTTTGATCTCTAGTTTTCAAAGCTGGTCACCTTCTGGCCAGGTCTTATTTCTAAGGAAAGAGGATAGGTGCCAATGGGGATAGCGTCTCATCTTTTCTTCAAAATAGAAATCAGAACAGATAGCATCTGAACATGGAATTTCTTCTCTGCTGTAGCTGTTAAGAAGATTCTAGGGTACACATTAAATTTTTATGAGAGATTGCTTGCCTAGCCCACTGTGGATTCAGCAATGCTTAGCGTAATGAGCATTCATTTTTGGACAGCGCATTGAGGGCAACGTGGCATGTTCTACACAGAGCAGTGCAGTGGTTTACGACATTACACCAGAGTCCTCTTTCCCGAAATGAAATTCATAGCAAATAAAACACACATACATCCCTAACATGTAAGAATGTGTTTTAGATTTAACAGAAACTACAAATGAACTTATATTATTATAAAGGCAAGATTCCCTATGTGGAGAGTACACTGCAGTTAACTTACAGCTTAAAATGGTAAGTCTACACTCCACAAACCTACAGTTTTATAAAAGAGGAAAAAAAAGAAAGGGGAGAGAGAGAGAGAGAGCAACTGGAGAACTGGAAAGATATGTGCTAACTGACTTAGCACACCCAAGAAAATAACACAGTTTTGAGAAAAGTCGAAAAAGGACCTGACATAAACAGCAGACACTCCAAGGCTATGGAAATCACATTTTGGTACCTCTGGAAGAGGTAGAAACTGAATATTTGATTCAAAGTATGTTTAAGGACCCTTGAAGACCCCGTAGGCCTCCCGAGGTTAGCCTGTCCCGCCACGTCCTGGCGGGGGGGCTGGAGGGTGATTCTCCATGAAGAGCAGCCCAGGGGATCTAAGAGAGGATGGAAGGAGCAGCAAGAAACTGGGCCAGGATGGTCCAAGTGGCTCCTGGAGTTCCTGCCTGGTTTTGCACCTCCATGGAGGACAAGCCACAGTTGACCAGAGGTCGGTGTGGTTTGGGGACACAGGGCTCAGCTCACCCTGCAGCACAGAACTGGAGGGCTGAGAGGAGGCCGTGGCAGCCTCCCTCCCGCTGCGGTGCTCCTGGGCCACCCCAGCTCTCATGCAGGGCCATCTCGCAGCGGGATTTCCCCAGTGAGATCACTCAGTCTGGGGCTGCTTCCACTCAGCCCCCTGCCTGCTCCTCTCCTTGCCCAGGTTAGACCTGCACCCTCCTCCCAAGGCCTCCTCCTCCCCCTCATCTTTTTCAAAAGTGTTTTCCCCAATCACTCTCTTGCCCTTCAAGGTATCTATTCCTGGAGACTCAAAATGACACAACTCCAAGATAGACAATAAGTCTCTCAAATATATTTCTTCAAGGACACAATATCATTCGAATCCCAATGTGTTTGATTTTATTGAGCAATATTAGCATGGATGGGAGAGACTTGGAGAGTAGCAAGTGATAAATGTGTAAGGCATAAGCTCCCTAAAGAAAGGGCAGTGGTGGGACTGGCAGTGGTGTAGCTTGGAGGCAGAGCACTCGCCCTGCATGTGTTAGGCTCTGGGTTTAATCCTCAGCAACAGAAAACAAAACACAGTAAAGCATAGTTAACTTTAGAGAGGAAAAGTCTAGCATACTACATGATTCAGCTCTAAGCAATGATCATAATGTGAACAGTGAACATCAATCTAACTGCATTATAATTTATGTGGGAAGACTCAGAGACAGGAAGTGCCCATGAATATGGAGGGGGCCAGTAGTGAAAGGGCCCTAAATCTTCACCATTCACACCCAGAACTCCACAGGTAATGCCTAAGGTAGGAAAATGAAAACGTAGCCACGGAAACTTGTTACCTAGTGATAAAGTGACCATCACCCAAAGACTCAGGTAAAACTGTTCAGTGAAGTTATCTCTGTAATGCAGAAGGTTGAGGAGAGAATACTTGAAGGAACTGTTTGTTTGTTTAAAAAACATAAAGAATAATTCAAACCTGGAGTGGTGGTGCATGCCTGTAATCTTGACACTCTGGGAGGCTGAGACAGAAGGATTCTGTGTCCAATCTGGGTAACTTAGCAAGACCCTATCTCTAAAAAGAAAGTTTAAAAAGGACTGGGAATGTACCTCAGTTCAAGGGCCCTGGGTTCAGTCCCCACAATGGAAAAAAGAAGAATTTAATTCTTAATGCATTTCCCATTCAGCCTAAATGTATTTGTTAACAGTGTTTATGGCCACAAGTTTCTCTCTAAGCTAACTCGTGGATCCCAGTCCTTTCCTTGCTCCAAATTTCTTCACAAAACTCTCGCTTTTATTCTTATTTTTGGAATGCATGTGGCGGCCGCCAGGTTTGCTGCCTGCTCAGCAACAAGGACGGCAAGGAGAGGAGGGCGTGAACTTCTGTGAGGGTGCAATGACCCGAACTGTAGTTCTGCAATATGAAACTCATCACGGCGGGAAACGATGAGGTACTGACTGTCAAGCCCATTTGTGTTACAGCAGAATTCAAGATAAGTTTTGTTTAGTTTCCCAAGAACCACTTGTATATTTTACTTTCACGCCGAGAACCAGTCACAGGGGCTTCAGCCTCAGAGAGCGTGCTTGCGTAAGATTAAATGAAAATGTTGGCAAGGAGCTGCGCTTTTTTTTTCTAAATGGACAATGGATTAAACTTTGAAATATTTGAGCCACTGATACAAAGTCAGTGTGGTGACCAGTGAGGGAAAAAACTCCCGGGAGCCTGGACAAGGAGGTAGTCAGGAGGACGCCCTGGGGGCCACACTCCTGGTCTTTCCCCTGGGAACTTCTCAGGGTTTGCTGCGGAACTCGTGCATCTTTAAGATCACTGTCTTGCTAGCTGGCTTTGTAGAGGGGACAGGAGAGCAGATGCGAGAAGGGGCTGTGCCAGGCGATGGCCGACCCTGGGAATTACTAGGCAAACATAAAATATACACCCAGGATCCACAGCTCAGGGGCAAAAGGCACAAAGATATTCAACGTTCATGAAGAGAAGTTTTCATTCTCTGAAGACAGTTCTCTAGGCGAGGAGGCTGAGGAAGGAAAGTCTGACCACTAAGACATGGCAGAAGATGAGCTCTCAGCAGAGACTCGGGGTGCGGGAACCCAGCCTGGGGGACGGCTCAGAGCCATGCCCTTGGGTGAGGCCTTTGGAGCCCCACAAGCTCAGAACAGCCAAAGGATACAGAAGGAGGAACAGGGGAGGGTGTGCAGGAGGCCAAGGCAGAATCTCTGGGGCTCTGCCCCACACCCAGTGCAAACACTCCCATGGGAACACTGGGTGTCCTGGTAGAGAACACACAAAGGTCAGAGCAACTGGCCAGACAGGCCACAGGCTGAGTGCAGAGGCTTCTGGAGGCGGAGCAGAAGACAGAGCCAAGGGAGTGGCTGCCACGAAACAGGAGGCCCAAGCAAAAGAGGAAAAGAAACCACACCCTGGTGGGGAACAGCAAATCAGCAAACCTGCTGGGAGTTTGGGGACCTTCCGTACTCACCTGAAAACTGTTATCACAGTGAGTTTATGAGAAACTGTTCATGCAGAAGACCAGAGAGTGTGATTTCTTTGATTTTCCATCATGCCTTCGGGCAAACTGACGCCAAGGTGACGTGTCATTGCTTTGTGGCCCCTCAAAAGGCAGTGAGTGGCCTTGAGCGTGTATTGTTAGATTCCCCACATACACGCGCACGCACACACACACACAGCCACTGCTTACCACACTCTGTGTTTGAGGTCTTTCCAACTGCTGAAACCACTTCCTAAATGCAAGAAATGAGCTGTCTTTCTCCTTAGGTAAAATGCAAAATATAAACACAGACCCTGTTGAAGAAGTAGCTGAATAAAGTTACGTCACACTGAAATGCCTCTTTTAACAGTATAGAAATCATAAGCTCTTTGTTGAAATGGCCTTATCGGTTGATGGTTTTGTCTGCATTCTATCTTAATAAAACAACATGAAAAGCATGATGGGAAAGTATTACACTTTTTTTACTTCAGCAGAAATAGTTAATGAAACTTAGTGTGCACAAGTTCTGGGATATTTGGAAGGACCATACGGATTATATTCTGCATATTCTCTGCATGTGGCTTGGATTGCTATTGACACTAAATAAATAATAAATGTCTCCAAAGAATGTTGGGTGCTAATGAATGCTAGTTCATAAAAGTCAAAGTAGAAAAACAAAAGTCAAAGTAGGGCATCAGAAAAATCTCAGAACGGCTGTGGTTTCAAACACACCTGCAGTGGTCCAGATGGTCACCTGCTGTGTCGGGGAGTATTTACTTCTTTTCTTTTTCCTGTCCCCAAATATTTGTTAAATAGTGCATTAAAAATAATGTAGGGTACCATTTTCTCTTTCATCTGTTTCTTTACTTATTCAGCTGTATCACTATATTTTGATGGCTTGAGGACTTAGGGACAAGGATATAAGTGAATTGTATCCAAGAAAACCCATGTATTTGGTTGGAGTCCCTGGTTTCAAAAAATAAAAGGTGACTCCAGAAAACTTCTTCAGACAAGCAATTTGTTTGGAAATACATGAAAGATTTACAGCATCAGAAAACAGCAAACAACTAAGAGGCCAGGCACGGGGACATCGGAGGCTGTGGGCTGGCCTTCATTAGCAGCTCCTGGTCCTTCCACCTGTGAGGTGTGGGCTCCGTCCCTCAGTTCCATCCCACCAACACGGATAAGCCCTAACTGCCTCCGATCTGCCCTGCACCTTGGCGGGATTTGAAGTACGTGATGAGGAAACCCAACTAGCTTCGCTCTGGACTCCAGGAGGAAGGGAGGTAGGGTATGTTCCCACTTGGGGTTCAAGAGAGGAAAAGAACCCAGCTGCCATCATGACCCACACAATCCAGCATTACACACCGGAAAGGAGGTTCCAAGAAACTAGGCACACTAGGCATAATAAATGCAACGTGTGTACTATACCCCGGAGTGCGTGGCGTGCACCCCCCGCACAACCATGCCTAGCAGCCCTTTGTACAGTGCACTTTGGTCTATTCTGTTAACCTGTTTGGAAAGGCTCACTGGGAACCACTAAATTGACTTCATAGGCTCCTAATAGGTCTCAGCCCCGTCCTTTGGAAAGCAGTATGCTTTGGTCAGTGAGTGGGAAATATGTGAACCCCTTTCTAAGTTCACCCCTAGTTTAAGAGTTTCTCTGATACTTCCAGGCTACACTACTTCCAGAAGAAAGCATATTTGGAACTTCTGCCTCCACGGGGGGGCCTCCCACTTCCCTCCTGGGCTTTCCTATGCCCCTCACTGCTTCCCATTTGAAGTCCTTAATAACTCCACCTGGGGAAATGAGCAAGTTCCCCCCCCATCCTGCCCCTCTGCCTGCCTTCCTTCCCTCCTCCTTCCCATCACTCCTCCTTCCTGCTTTACTTGCTTTAGAAATGGATTCAATGGGCCCTAATTTCCCTATTACCATGCAGTCAAAAGTTTCCTTTGCACTCTGCTGCAGCGGGACGGTCCGTAAGGGGGACGGTCCGTAGCTCCAGCCAGCCCCACCTATATCCCTGGGCTGCTCAGATCATCAGTTTTCCCTCTGGGAAGATCCTGTCCACGGGTTGGGGTGAACAGGCCCCAGGAAACAATCTTCTAAAAGTCTCTTTCTGGATTAAAACACTGTGATCCCTTCTCCTTGTCGCATATGCTCAATACCCTGCTCAGGAATTTGTGGCCACAAGACTGAAAAACCAGTGCTAAGCTGCTCTGTTTATTTCCAAATGGCTGTCAGTTCTAAACAACTCATTGTAATGCAGCGGATTAGAGTTTGTGCCTTTATTTTAGATCAGGAGCTAATACAAAGGCTTAAGTGTTAATTATAACACTTCAAAATTGGCAGGGACAGCAAGGGAAGGTGTGGGAAGGAAGTGGTTAGGGCAAGATGCTGGGCCACAGTCAGAGAGGCACAGGTGGTGAGAGCAGGGCTGAAGGGGTTTCTGCCTCCACCTCCAGACACGCCCCACGACTGTGATTCCCCAACACGCACTCCCGCCACTGAGATCTTTCATCAACCAAATACTTTATCAAGTGGTCAGAGATTAGTCTTTATTTTGTTATGTTTTCTTTTTTGTTTTCTTTTTTAAAATCCCCAGCCCCAGAGATTAGTCTTAATTTCTCTTTTCTCCATTTAAAATAGGATTTTAGCTTTTCTGGCAATAAAGTTTTAAAGAAAATAGGGTGCAAATCTATAAGCCCAACTGTTTGTGAATTTTCAGTTCTTTTATTTTTTAGTACTAGGAATTTGAACCCAGGACCTTTACAATGAGCTACATCTCAGCCCTTTTTTCTTTCTTTCTCTTTCTTCCTTCCTTTCTTTTTCTTTCTTTCTTTCTTTCTTTCTTTTTTTTGTTCTTTCTTTCTCTCCTCCTCCTCCCCTTCCTCCTCTTCTTCCTCTTCCTGCTTCTTTTTAAATTTTGAGACAGGGTCTTACTAAGTTCCCAAGCCTGGCCTCAAACTTGATCCTCCTGCCTCAGCCTCTCAGAATTCTGGGACTGCAAGTAAACACCACCATGCCCAGGTATGAACTTTCAACCTCTTGGCCTAACTAGGCCTTTGCACTCAGAGTCCAAAGTTCAACTATTTTGAGTACCTTTTTATGCCCCTTGTCTAATAAAGCAAAAATGAATCCCAAGGTGCATCCATGTCAAAGTCTTGGGCTGCTGTAACAAAATGCCACGGGTGGGATGGCTTACAAACTACAGAAACTTATCTCTGGCAGTTCTGGAGGTTAAAAAGTCTGAGACCAAAGCACCAGCAGACTGGGTGTCTGAAAGGCCCACTTCCTGGTTGCAGGGGTAGTTGTCTTCCACTGTGTCTTTGCTTGGCAGAAAGGAAAAAGTAGCACTATGTGTCTCCTTTAAGGGCACTAACTCCATGCATGAGCACCCCACCCTTGTCACCAAGTCATCTCCCTACGTCTTCCTTTCCTAATACCATCATGTTTCAGGTTAAGTTTCAACATGTGGATGGGGGGGCATAAACATTAATGTTTATACTTTGAGGACATATGAGCAGGGGAGAGGGAGGAAGATGAAGCAAAGGAAATACACAAACAACAGCACAGACCTGGCCAAGTGAGCCCGGTTCCTGTGGGTCCTGGAGGCCACTCTTAGCCAACTCATATTAGGTCTGGTGGAGGACTCAGGTGCAAACAGACCGTAACATCACCTTCATTCTGGGCCGCTGGTGGGTGGGTGGGACACACCTTCACAGAGCTGAGAGCGGGTGAGGAGGGTGACTTCTCCTTAGAGAATTCTTCTGCCCACAGCACCTAAAAGTTCACAATCCAGTACTATTCACTCCCTTAATGAAACACTGCCTTTCTTGGGTTTTCATTCAAATTATAAATACAGTTGGGAAATAAATCACACTGATTCACTGTACTTTACTATCAGTAAGCCCGTGAGTGGTTTTAAGAAGTAGAGTGATGCAGCAGGATGGACATGAGAGAGTTTGGTGGCTCCACAGGAAAATCCTTACCCTCCGTCACAGATGGCCTGGGATCAGCCTGCCTCATGACACACATACTCTATTCCCACTGAGGAAGAAAACCTGTAATCAGGATGGGTTTTCTAGAATTATTACAGGATCCTCCCAGGATGAGCTCTACTTGGCAGAGCAGCTATGACCAAGGCAAGAAAATCAATGAGAAACAACATAAAACATCTCACAGGGCACTCAGCACTTTGTGCATGTTCAGGAAATAAATGTTCCTTTCCTAGAGCCTCAGAGTCCCTACTATGTTAATATTTTAACTGCATCCTCCAAAAGTGTAATTGTCATGTCTGAAATGACCAGAAAGTCTCAACAAAATTAATCAGAAATCAATGAAAAAGGAACTGTCGAGATGAGATTAACAGGAGCCTGAGCCAGTTCAACATGACTTTGGCAAATTGCAACCCACTTGGCTTCACAGCAGGTTGGAGTTGAGGAAAGCCAGCAGCACAGGCTCGCAAACACGCCTGTCACAGGAAAGCTCCCGCCCTGGAGCAGCGCTCACCCTCCCGCCACGTTATCTGCTATTGCAGGTGTTTCTGACACATCACACATCCAAGCTGATAGTACGATAATAGTCCCTTCTTTCCAGGTAGTAACCTATGCTTTCAAAGGAAAAAGACTTTTCTTCTCCTTTTTTATTTTTAAACTATCTCAATACACATGGAATAAACATGCCATCTTCTCTAATGCCACCAAACAAATGGGTCCTCCCATTTGTTTTTGCTCAAATTCCCAATAAATTGCAGTTTCCACTGTTTTCGTTCTCAGCCTCTCACACTCTGCAGCCTGCAGCCGTGCGTCTGGTGTTCATGGCACATACACTGGTTTCTGGTTTCCTTCTCCTTTCAACACTCCCTGGGGACGAGAGGGGGAGAGCAGTCTCTGACACCTCAGTTAGCCCTCCACTCTTTCATCCTTTCTTCTTTTCCCTGACTGGAGCTGCTTCCGGTGTTTCTAGGTGTTGTAAGCTTTTCCCTCTTCTCTCCCTGAGATGTGCATTTGCCAGCTTATTGCAAACACACACTATGTGCTTAGCATATGAATAAACACAGAAGAACCAGAAATGACAGGGACGGCCTTTCCTTAAGGGGCTCCAGGGTGAGGTAACACCTGAGAAAACCGACCTCCACTGGGCAGTGGGCTGTCTGCAGTCCGCAGTGGGGCCGGCTTGGTGGTGATGCACTATGGAGAGGAGGGAACTGGCTGAAGGAGAGGCACCCCGGCAGAGAGAGCAGGCAGGAGCCAGGGGAAGGCACACACGGTACCCTGGACACTCCAACAGGGGCTGAGGCGAGGCGTGCAGGGGAGTCTCAGAGACAGTGTTGAAAGGATGTGGAGCCGTGTGGCATTTGAGGAGTGCGGTGGCACGTTCAGAACCAGCACACCCACAGGCTACCAAGTGCATGCGGAAGGAACTAGGGGTGCGGATGAAGCGCAGAAGAGGGGGTGCATTGCAGGGACAGCTCAGATCATGAGCTGATGGCCAGAGCCAGGCCTGGCGGGTGTGTTATTAGTCAGATTCTCCGAGGAACAGAGTACATGTGTACAGCGGCAATGGTGGGGTTCGTTAGACTGCTCTACGCCATCAGAGGCGGACAGTCCCACGGGCCAGCTGCAGGATGGAGAGCCAGTAACCAGAGACTGTTCAGCCCAGGAAGCTGGAAGCTTCGGGACAAGAGGGACCAGGGACGCAGCCCCAGTCTGATACAAAGGCCTGTAAGCCACTGGAGAGGCGATCTGTGTCCAATAGCTCAGCACCAAGCAGGACACCCACTTAGCAGGGGTCAGACAGCTGCAGTGGGAGCTTCACGCTTCTACCGCCACTGGGGTGCAAAGCGACCCAGCCCATGGGTGGGCTACTCCCCGCCCCTCTCAGTTCATCCACAGGCTGATCCTGTTCGGAGGAATCTTCACAGGCACGCCCAGAAGTGAGGCTGGTGGTTTTCTGTCAGTTCGCTCAGCTTGATGACTAAGAAGAGCCTCAGAACTTGGCAGTGGGACACGTCATAAAGAGGTGCCTAGACCGGGGCAGAGACGTGGATTTGGGAGAAAAGAAGGAGATTTTTCTTTGTGCCCAGGCAGAACAGCAGGCGGGAAGGGAGCTAGAGGGGAAGCCCAGGTGGAAGACAGTCTGGAGGTCTCTGGCATGGGGGAGCAAGTGGTGGAGACCGGGTGAGCTGTGGTTCTCTAATAATGAGCCCACAGCCCTGCGTTCAGTACGCTCTGGCCTCGCTTATCCTGACTCTTCACCACCGGGCAGTGCAATCCCTCACACGCGTCGTGCTGCACCCCACCAGGCCTCATGCAGCCTGGGGAAATCTCCTGTCTGTCTTCTCATGGTTTGGGTCTGTTTCACCCCTCTGGAGAGGCCATTCTCCATGACAGCACTGTGCCTGTTTCTTTCCGTACACTGGGACAAGATGGGGTTTACTCCAGACTTTATCTTCCGTCTTCCTCCCTAAGCCTCACAGCACCAAGCACCTGGTCTGTTCATTATTTTTTCTTTTCTTTTTCTGAGACAGGATCTGTTTAAGTGTCTGAGTCCCTGTCCAGGCTGGACTCAAACTTGTGGGTACCTACTTCAGCCCAGGCATTCACCTGCACACCCGTCCTGCTGGACCCGGTCCATTCTTGCTCATTATTTTATCCCAATCCCTAACACCAAGGTAGGCATTCAATTTTTGCTTAAAAATGAACTAATAATGAGCCCAGAATCTTCTTCACAAGCGAGGACTGCCTAGGTGAGGTCTCAGGAAGAAAGACCCCCTGGTAAACATAAATAGAGGAGAGTTTAGCGAAGGGCCTAAGAGGAACTGCTGTGGAAGGTGGCCTGTCGGTCATCGAGCCCACAGAGGGCAGGCACAGTGACAAGGGCCACCTGCAGCACTGGGACTTTGGCTCTGAAGGAGCCAAGGAGGTGAAGGCCTCGGTCTCCTAACTCATCCATTCCGCACTGCCCTGCTTTGTTCGAACACAGCTAGAAACCAGTGAGGAGGGAAGCATGGAAGCCCAAGCCCAAACACGGTCCCCTGCGGGTCAGCCTCTCAGTTCAGACAAGGAGAAGCAGAGTAGGATAGGAAGAGGGAAAATGGAAGTTTGCCACTTCGGGATCACAGGGCCCAGTAAATCCTAACAAAAGTGGAATTTTGAGCAACAAAAGTTGCTCAAAGTGTTTGACCGCATGTTCAGACTCACAATGCAAAGGCCTCAATGACAGGGACATGCCATCAGTCTGGGAAACTTGGGTCCAAACAGCCAAGTTCCATGTGGCTCTCCTTCCCAAGGTACATTCTTAGATGTCTCTCTCTGTTACACGGGGAAATGGGCACCACGAGGTTCAGAAAACCCAGGGGCACATTGATTTCTCACTACAAGTCTCTCCAGTTTGCATAGCGCTATGTGCACAATTGTTTTCCAACAAGAGGACTTCAGACTGTGTGCTGGGTGTGCGTTCTTATTGGCGAACCCCGGTGGCTCTGAGGTGAGCCCACGGAACTGGTCCCTTGGGTTCCAGATCTAGAGTGCTGCACCGTGTAGATACAGCACACCACTTAACTTCCTTGGGCCTCATTTTCCTTATCCGCCCTAGGGAAGGGGTTGCTCTAAAGTCTTTGTGTTTAGGGCCCCATGTCCATCTCAGAGTTAGGATTGAACAATATCTTACATTTCTCAGGGCAGGCGTGCACACACATACACACACACACACACACACACACACACACCACGCATTCCTCTGACTCCTTCAGACCTCAGCTTCCACTCACTGGTATCCATCATCCCCTTTGACCCAGTCTGTGGTGACCTGGATCCATGTGCTGTCCCCTCTGCATGACCCGGCTGTGATACACACCGACCCAAACTGCTGCAGAGAATTGCTCAGACCCAAGGGCTCCCCATCCGGCTCTGTAGCAATGACTCACGCTGTGTCAGTCTGTGACACTGCAGTATTCTGCAAAGTCACTCTTGCTCTGCCAGGGAACGTGGGTCCTTGTGGTTCTGAGCTCACCACAGATGCACACATTTGTCCTCAAAGCCTCTTTTCTGCTGGTTGGTTTTCTTCCTCTATCATTTGGTGTCCTTGATAAATTCCTTCTTTTTTCCTTCCCACAATGAACAGGAGCAGCATTTTATTTATTTATTTATCTGTTTATTTATTTATTTCCTTTTTCTTTTTCTTTCTTCCCGAACCCTCTTTTCTCCTCTCACTCTTTCTTGTGTCCTTTTGGGCAGCAGTTGCTGTTCCCCTTCATGCTGAACCCTAACCCCAGTCCCCCTTCAATTACGACACATGTCAAGTTAGCTGGTCACTAGGGAGACCTTAGAAGTGACCACTCAAACTAGGATCAGAGTGAAAGTGGGTGATAACAATAATCAGCTATATGTATAGAGGAGGTAGAGACCAGGACCATTCCAGACAAAGACCTGGTTTGCCCTCACTGCTTGCAGCTATGTCTGCCATACCACTGAAATGTCACACGTGTTTCTTTCATGAGACGCACTTATGTTCTGGTCCTGCAGGACTGAAGCACAATTCTGACTACACGGTACGTTTGGTCTCTTGAATCACAGAGATTGCGTGTCTGTGACCATTCCCTGAGTCAGCTGAAGTTCTCCTTTCAGGGGCCAGCTCTGAGTGGTTAAACCTGCTGTCTCAGTCACGGTCATGGTCACTGGAGTGCAGTGCGGACAGCAGCTGCCTTCCCCTCAGCCCTGCCCTGCCCACCGTTGACCCCTCCTGTCTGACCCTCCAGCTTAGCCTCGGACTCCTCCTTTCGGTGCCCTGGCACCTCCAGGAACAGTTCACCAGGACAGTCCCAAAGCCAAAAGCAGCAACTCGGGGGTTCGGATTCCTCCCGGTCTGCTTCTGCCGTGGGGTTTGCGCCTCGCACCCTCAGCCTTCTCAGCCAAGCCCCACGCTACGATTTCCCCAGCCTGTGCTATTACGCCACGATGGCCAACAGATTCCCAGCGCACACCAGGTTAGCGCAAAGTGGGGCTTATTATCTCCTGTGTCCAAGAAAGATTTTTTTATAATGACAAATTGAAACCTGCAGCTGAGTTTGAGGAGAGAGCTGGGTACCACCCAGCCCTATCAGGAGGATCTTGTCCTCTGTTTGGGCATCGACCTGAGGCACTGTCCCTGATGAGCTGTCCCATGTGACGGGACAGTTTCCAAGCAGCCATGTCTGGCACGTTATCATGTGTACGTGTGTGCGTGTGTGTGCGTGCGTGCACGCGCGCGCGAGCGCCTGTATGTGTGCACGCATGCACCCTCACGTGCCCGCCCTTCTGGGCAGCTCTGAGTATATTACACCATTTCCCATGTGTGAATTCAGGGTACAGTAACCACAAGCCTCTGTGGTCACCCAGGCTTGGAGGCCACCGTGGGCCTTGGCGAGTGTCCTGTGGGATCACTGCTGAGTTGCCTGCTCGGTTGCTAAGGCCTCAGTGCCAAGCAGGGTTTCAGGGTATGTCTACAGGCGGTTGTCATCCACCAGCAGCTCCAACTGTTTTGTCAGTTATTGTCAGTGACTGGCAAGGAAGAACTTCTAATTTTGTTTTATTGATGAACTTGGTGAATGTGTGGCAGATTTCTGTGCCTTTGACAAAGAGCTATCTGACTTGGGGAAAAAGATCCTAAGAAATCCAAGGTTCAAATCAACAGACAACTGGCTAAAGAAAACGTAGCACTTATGCACAGTGGAGTTCTACTTTACTACAAAGAGGAATAAATCTGCACCTTCAGATCACAATATTAAGTGAAATAAATCAGACACAAGCTTAAATATTGCATAATTTCTCTCATGTAAGAAACTCAAAACCAATCAGTGAGAAACCGGGGGTATTTTCCAGAAGGCCAGGCTGCTGGCTGAGAGCGTCACAGACTTCCCTGCCTGAGATCTGGAGCTCCAGGAGAGCTCTCCTGGGAGGGCCCTCTGGGGCTCCCACCTCGCAATGCCAGCGTCTGCCTCCCCCTGCCCCCTGCAGTGCTGTCAGGGAGTGTCACTCTGGCCCTTGGCTGCTGTGCTGTTGCTCTGGGACGTCCCTCACTGCACGGCCAGCCCTGCGTTTTCATCTTTAACAGTCACTTTCATCTGGAACAAGCTGTACTTAGCATCTGCTAAGGATCCATCTGGAGGTCAGGGCAACTGGCAGGGCAGCGGGGGCCGTCGTGGTCGTGGTCAGGCTGTCTGAAGAGATGCTCCCAGCTGGAGCATTTCCTCAAAACTGGTCCACTTAATGGGCCAAGATCTGGGTGCTAATACAGGCCCTCAACTGGGCGAAGGACAAAAGGTAAATATTTACAGATTCCCAGGACACCTTTGCTACGGTTCATGTTTCCAAGATGTTGTCATAAAGCAGCTGAGACCACAAAATTGGCTGCTGAGGCCTTGACAGGCCCTTGACCACTACCTGAACTCTAGCACAGGAGACTCTGTTCTTTTGAAGATCTCCAAACAGACTACACGGAAATCAAACCAAGTATTTGCTGGCCTTTGCTTGGACTTCAGTCTGAACACAGGAATTCCCTCCTAATTCTGAGAAGGCCTCCTAACACAAATTGCAAAATTCCAGCCATGGATCCATCGCTCAAGGATCAAGTGAGCTTGTCCTGACGACTGCTGGGAGGCCTGGCCTGATGGTCAGCCCACTACACACTGCCCTGAAGAGACAGCACCCTCAAAGCCCCGCTTCTGTCACTCCAGAAGCTGCAAGTCAATACCCGGTTAAAGGGTGGCTAACCACAGTGCACTGGAGCACCTGTCCTGATGGCTGATGTTCTGTTGTCCGGGTTGGGTCTGAGCCCCTGCTTTCCTCATTTATTTTGGTGCTTGCTACTGGACTCCGGGTTGTGTCCCCAGAAAGCTAGACAGTTCACCACAAGGCTGCTTTCTTTCTCTTTCAAGTTGGTGTAACTATCTTGCTGGGCGCCTTGCTTTGTCTTGTCGAGTTATAGATTCAATGTATTGTCATCCTGCTTGTTTCCCGGTTCTATACTTCCTGTTAATCTTAGTATTAACTTTTATTCTCTGGGCTGCAATTCTAGCACACTGGGAGATTACCAGGAGAAAGAAAGAAGGTCTTCACTTTAAGAAGCTGTGGTTGCGTCACTGTGCCGCCCACTTGTGAGCAAGCCAGGAGCTGGTCCCGACACGCCTCTCCACCCAATGTCTTCTAACACGACAACACCGAGCCACCTGCCTGTCCAGTTCTTCCTGAGCCGGCTGCAGGCGGCTCACGGGCTCAGTCACGCGCACGGCAACTCTCCACTGGGTTTCGCCATGCGGGTGGGTTTCGTAATCTAGCTGACCTCCCAGGTTTCCTTCACCTTTGACACCTTTCTTCTGACCGCTCCGCCTCTTCTTCAGATCCCTTCTGGTGCTCCTTGCTGCTAAGCCACATCCGTCCTGTCCTTCGCTGCGTTTCTCCTGGGGTCTCTTCCTAGGGCCTTGTCGCCCGTGTGCCCTTCCATCCACACTGCCATGCACATGTCCACCTCGGCATGGCCATTGCTGGATTTCCACAGGACCCCCACGCCTGCCTCCCTGTCATCTTGCATCTGAACCAAGCAAAGCTGTGCTCACCCCATTGGCGGCCACCTGCTCCCGGCTGTGCTCTGCTGCCTCTCTGGGTCCTCCCCACTGCCTCCTCAGCACCCTTCCCAACTCCCCAGCCTCCACCAACCCATCTTCTCAGCCTCACCCCCTTCCTGCCTCCAACCACTGTGGCAGGCTTCACCTTCTTTTCCGGAGTGGCCTTCGTATCCCGCCACAGCTGTTTCATTTCCTCTCTCTGAGCTATGGCCTGCGCATGGGTAATTTATACAAATGTAACTTCCCTTGGCCCTAAGAGTGCCCTACCCTGTGCTTTTCATTTGTGATTTTTTGATGGTGGTGGGGTTCTCCCTCAAAGAGCTGCTGTAGGCAGTGTGCTTGGGACACTAAAGTCCAAAGCAGACTTCAGATAGTTTTCGTTCTTTTTTTTTTTTCTTTTCATTTTTAAAACACCAAATTGGTTCTTGGTACCTGCAAAAAATAATGCATGACTGCTACAGACGGCTGCTAATGAAAATTCTGGTATTTTGTTTTACACAATTTCCTTTCTGTTTCTTAAAAATAATCTTTAAAAAAAAAGTTCGCAAGCATGTCACACACATAGCTGCTGACTCCTCCGTCTTTGCCCTCTGTTGAAACTCATGCAGTGTTTACTGCGCATGTGTGTGTGTGAAGGATCAAACTGGGCCCTGGGGATTCCTGCTCCTCTCCGAGGAGGTGCTCAGGGCGGGGTCAGAGGGACTGAGCAGATGGCTTCTGCAGTTTCTGGTGTAGCCTTGGGAGCAGCCAGGAAGGGCTTCTCCTGACTAGGAGGGGACCAGGCCAGGTTCTGAGGAATTGGAGGACTGACCAGAGCAGTGAGGAAGGGCTGGTCCCAAGAGAAAGGGCCCCCCAAATACTTTCAAGGCTGAGCCTCTATATCAACTCAAACTCTTTTCAGATGCTAATTGACTGATTTCTTTATGTAATTCACTTTGTTCCAAGTGGATAAACTCCACTTTACTACTACTTTACTCCTACAATCCAAGTCCCAATCAGACCTACTCAGCAGGGCATTTTAGGAATAACATCGAATCATAAAGGGTAAAATCTTGTCTTTCAGGAGAAGTAAATGAGCCAGAAGGGCCATTATGCTAAGCGAAACAAACCAAATATAGAAAGACAAACTCTGCCCTCTTCCCGAATGGGCTACAAAGGAGTGGGTCTCAGGGAACCAGGAAGTAGGCCGGGCGAGCTGAGGCTGAGGTGCGTGTGAGGACGGGAGGCAGAGAGACTGGTCAGCAGGTGCAGAGTGACTGAGGTAGGAGGAGAAACTCTAGTGTCCATGGCACAGCAGAGCGACTGTAGTTAATAATGTATTTATATTTCAGAATAGCTGGAAGAGAAGACTTTGAATGTTTTCACCAGGAAAGACATGCTAATTACCCACTTTGGGCCAGTACCATATGTGTGTGTGTGTGTGTGTGTGTGTGTGTGTGTGTGTGTGTGTATAGATCTATCACACTGTAACTCTTGAATATGTACAGTTAAGATGTGTCAATTAAAATAAAACAAATCTGTAAAAAGAAATACCATCAAAATATAAAGCACTACCCAAATGTGACCACCGATGGTTATGTACCCACAGTCACTCCACGCACACTGGACTACTCAGAACGAGCATGAGAAACACTCAAACGGCACATTGCACATCAAAAAAAAGAAAGAAAGAAAGAAAAAGGCCCCAGGAACTGCCTGGTTTGCACGTGACTGACATGTCCCTGAGGGTGTCGGGTGTGGGACCCAGCAGGAGGGAGCAGGAGAGAAAGCCACAGGGCACGCGCTCACCAAAAGTCTGCACCCGACTGCTCTCCAACACTTCCCTTTTTTTCAGACCTTTTTAGTTTTCCCAGCTCAGTTCTTCATCGCCATCAGTAAGGGCAGAAGAGGAAGGAAATAAATAACACCCTTCTTGACAAGTTGTACTATTTTCAGATCCAGATGCGATGGATCCACGATGAAGGCTTGTGCTAAACATTCTATTAAATTTCCCACCGGAGTCAAAAGCCGCTAAGCCCTGTTTCTGCGGTTTGGTGTCTGGGAGCCAGGATGTGTGTTGGATACTCCGTGTTCATGTGGGAAGCATGGTGTCCCTCCGTTTCTCTGTTATTTTCTACCCCTTGCAACTCTTTGTTTGTCATCTTTCTTGACCATATGCTTCATCTTGAATTAAATGTTATTCTAAGGAAACTCCCTGTTTTCATGGTTTATAATTTCTTGCTAACCAGACTGTGTACAACTAAGACACTAAAACTCAAGTCAGCCAGGCGTGGTGACACATGACTGCATTTCCAGCACTTGGGAGGCTGAAGCAGAAGGATCACTGTGAGTTCAAGACCAGCCTGAATAGCATAGTGAGACCCTATCTCAAAAAGACGAAGACGAAGAAGAAGAAGAAGAAGAAGAAGAAGAAGAAAAGAAGAGGAGAAGAAGAACAAGAAGAAGAACAAGAAGAAGAAGAAGAGAAGGAGGAGTAGGAGGAGGAGGAGGAGCTCATAAGTTCCCTGGAAATACTGCACTAATAATCCATCTCCTTCTTACTCCTTTTTTTAGTATGTTTTTAAAACTTCTTAGTCCTTTTGAGAATCTACACACACCTTATGCAAAATAGGGGTAGCCAGAGTGAAATATACTCATTCATTCAGTCCTTCATTCATTCAAGACAAGTACCGTAAACCCTCAGAATGCGTGAGCTTGGTGACAACTCTAACTTTCAGGATCTGGGTAAAGTTACAGAGGAACAGTCCCCGTCCTACATTGAAGCCGTGATCAAGAATTAAGAAATTGCTCAATTTCCTCAAGACCTTACCAGGGATGAAAAACTCTTTGCACAGATTACACAGGAGACATTATCGCAGCGGTCTATCTAACACACTTAGCCCTGGAGCAGGTCATTTTTAAATATTTCCTTTCTAAATAAGTTATTTTCAGTCATAGCCATGAAGAGAAATAGAGTTATGGTCAGAAATGAAGCTCAGACAATAAAAATATTACTTTACTACACTTTAAATACATACCCATGCCAGTATAGAAAGCCAAAAATAAAATGGTACAATAGAAAAAGTTAAAGGTAAATTACTAACTTGAATTGCATTTTTTTGAGACAGGGTTTCCCTATGCAGTTCAGGCTGGCCTTGAGCTCACTTTGTAACCCAGGCTGGTCTTGAACTTGCAATAATCCTCCTGCCTCAGCTTCCTGAGTGCTGGGATTACAGGTGTGTGCACCACGTCCGGCTACATTAATGTATTTTCAGGAGAGGGAAAACTAAAAATACATTTCTCTTGTAGTAAGGACAGGATAATACATTAGTTTCTGCTTTCCTGCTCTAGCTTTTGTGAAAATCGCTCTTTGCCTGCTAAGATGCATTAGACAATATGCTAAGGGCTGCCCGTCTTCATGCAGAATTAACCAAAGAACAGTTTATATTAATTTTAAATTCAAGAGTTTCTTACACATGAGACGATAACAAATAGGACAAGAGTACAGTGTGGCAGAAATTTGCTTAAATCTCATCTCATCATTCCAGAATTTTTATTATGTGTATTTTTGTTTCTTGGAAATTGATTCTAGCAACCTCCTTCATATTTGCGTCTTTTAAATATCTTCCTCAGAAAATTCATCATGGATATCTTTTTTGCTTAATAAAAACCTTTATATTTTTTTCTTTCCCTGAAAAATCAGGTAAACAACAGCAGAACCAGAGAAAGCACTGATACTACTGGACATAAACCTTTAGGATGACTCTGCAGGCTTGGGAAGACCTCTGCTCTCGTCCCTGAGTTTCCTTTGGCATGGGAAGGTCGGCATCCTTTGTCACCTGTATTCATCAGGATTCAGTCAGGAAGAGAGGGATGGGGAGAGGAAGAAGGTATAAAAATGCTCAAAATGTATGTGTGTACCCGGCCATGCAGATCAGCACAATTATGCATAGCAAACACATACAAAAATTTAAAAACACAGACAATAAAATAAAATATGTGTCCAAATGTAAAAGAACTGGTAAAAAACCAATTTTATTTCCTTCATGGATGTCACTAGTTTATGTTTCGTGACAGCAGAATGGAAGGCTGTTATGATTTCTGTTTCAAGGAACAGTTTCTGGTTTCAAGGAACAGTTTCAAAGTTCAGCGCTTACCGTAAGTTGTTTAAGGCTTATCCCAGCTGTTTGCAGAAATCTTGCATCTGATTAGTCTCCTCTAAAGCTTACCCAAGAACAATGGTACAACTCAGAAAATAAAACTAGCCTGCAGCAGATAGCAAGATTTCAACTAGGAAGCTCAGAAATAATTTCCCAAAATCAGTCTCTGGGGTACACACAGCTTCATGATAAGGCTCTGAGTTGTCATAGGAAGAGTTTCTATTTATTGCCTACATTATTCAGCATTTTTCATGGATGAGGCACGATGACAAAAGATGAATAAAAATTTTTCCTGCCGTTCTGAAAATATCACACACGAAGACATACATCTGAGAGCACAGACTCCGCGTCAGTCTGAAGAAGGATTTACAGCGGGTACTAATGAGGCGGGAGATCATTTTCTTTGCTCTTTCTGGACCCTAGCGAGCCACGGACAAGGCTGTGGTGTTGTTATTCACTTGAATACACTATGGATTTGTGCTCGGCCTGTCTGTACCCAGTAGTTCCTATGGATGTTTGAGATATTGGGCAAAAAGATTTCTATAGATAAAAAAAATGCCCATATGTGATTATTTTAACTTGCTCCTCTTTAATATGGGCAAACCCAATCATTTCAAATATTTAATAACTATGCAAAATATTAGGAACACAATCAAAAAGAAGGCCAGTCTACATTGCTCTATTAATATTGTCCACTTGATGTTATTTTCCATTAGACAAAGAAATAAATTTCGAATTTTTTGGAAATGTGTATGAAATAAAACATCTTCTAAAATAACGGTATGTTTAACTTCTACAATACTGCATTGTAATTTGAAGCTATTTCTGCTGGCACCAAAAAGATTCCTTTTGTTTATCCATGATATACCTGCCCCACAGTCACAGAAACAAAAGTTTTGTTCGGTTAAAATGATATTTAGGCACAAAAAATGTGATAAACATTGCTCAGTTTGTTTTTCTTGATCTATTTTCACTTGGTGGATTTTATCTGTAGTTTTTAGGAGTTCCTGCTCCACTGCCAATATTTTGAATTTTTCTTAGCAGGACAGATTCGATTCCAAAGTTTCATATTCAGGAACCTTAAGAAATAATTTCTGCCAAATTTTAAAGCCAGTTACAAAGCTAGATGGTTTCTTTTCTTTTCTTTCTTGTTGTTGCCAGGGACGGAGCCCAGAGCCCCAGGCATGCTGCACCCCAGCCCCTCACTACGGCCTCTGAGAGGCCATTACCTATGCACCCCTTATCAACCACATGGAGGAGAACTAGTGCTCTGTCCTCCCGCCAGGATTAACCTTATGTGTACACAGCAGGCTGAGAGGAGATGATTAAACAGTGGTCTCCTCGACCTCAGTGTGTCCAACCAAAACCCATTATCTCCTCACTCTCCATCCTGCCCTGGGCGGCCACTTCTCCTCTTCGGTCCAGTCATCAAGACTTAAAGCTTATGTTTTCCATCGACTCATTTTTCTGTTTCACTCCCACATCTAGCAATTTGCATCTCCTACCATTTTCTCCTTTGTAAACATCTCTTGTCTGTATCACCCACCACGGTCAAACTCCAGGCTTGCATGCTCCACGTCCGTATTTTGTAGGAGCTTGCCGGATGGCACCTGGAGTCAGGCTGCCCTTTGTTCTGAGGTGAATTTGTTGTTCTTTTAAGCACAATCTTATGTCACGCTGCTTTCACCTCAAAACTGAATAACAAGCGTTTTCCTGCCACATCAAGGGAGAGTGACCTGCTTTATTTCCAGGCCACTCGAGGCAATACTCCACCCACTTACCGGTACTTCTCCTAGTTCTTCAGCTCCTCTGGTCGTGGCCACCCCCTTCCATGTTCCACCATGTGCCTTGCTCATTTCTGCTCCCAGATGTACGGCCACGCTTCCTCCCTCCCTCCCTTCCTCCCTCCCTCCCTTCCTCCCTTCCTCCCTTCCTTTCTTCCCTTCCTCCCTTCCTCCCTTCCTCCAGCCCAGCCACATCTGAGTCGCCCTCATGCTACATTTCCACTGCTGTGAAATGATACTTTCCTGAGATAATCAACTTCTAATGTTTATTGTGGCTCACAGCTGCAGAGGTTTCAATACAAGGTCCCTCGGCCCTGCTGCTTGTGCCTGAGGAAGCACAGGACACCACGGTTGGAGCACGTGGCAGAGAAGACCCGTTTACCACATGGCAGCTGAAAAACAAACAAGACGGGAGGGCCTAGATCCCAGTACCCGCTTCAAGGCCTGGCCTCCAATGACCTAACTTTCTTGCAATAGCCCCACCTCCTAAAGGTTCTGCCGCCTCCTCAAAACACCACCGGCTAGGAACTGAATCTTTCATATGGGATCCTCTGAGGGAAAATGCCAGATTCAGACTCCAGCACCCTGCAGAAATCACTCTCAGGGCAACAACATTGAGCAAGCCATTTCATTTCTCATTTAATTTTTTAGATATGGCATGCGGTAGGTAGGACCTGGATTTGGTGTTTGGCGACAGCCTCCCTGTGCCCCCTGGCTCTGCTCTGCCCATTTCTCCATGGGCTCCAGCCCTAGGACGCTGCCCTGCTTCGACTGTGTCTTCAGACACTTGCTCTCTGGTTCTGGCTTCTGCTCTCGGCCCTCCAACCCCCGGTCAGTGCGATTGCCGGGGGTTGTAGCCGCCTTGACTGGAGCCCCTGGTTCTTCTCAGAGTGCACCCTTCACTGTGAGCGTCCTGAGTTCAGTAACTGCTCCTTCCCCCCACCCCGAGTCCCTCCAGCCTGGAGTCCGTAACAGCTCTGCTATCGATGCCAAATTAGCCCCTCAGCCCCCTACATGGTTGTCTCTAGAAATAACGACTTTGTGAGCAGATTTTGCTCCTGAAATTTCTCTAATTTGCATATCCATCTCTTTCCCTTGAAGCTCTGTGTCAGATGCAGTTTACACAGCTCTTCAGCTTCACCTGACCCTTGCTGTCCCAGTTCCCTTGGTCCCCTACTCATGGAACCCCACGGGGGCACCACATCTTCGGTACGCACAGGTAGTCTCAGCCGCCAACAAGGAACGTGCCAGCTCCACCATGGTCCCCACTGCTGCCAGTGGCAGCCCCAGTCACTCTGTGCCGAGGCTGAGTGGATCCAGCAGGCTCTGGTCCTCCCCGAACTTACACATTTAAGTGAATGCTGGACAGCAGTGCTGGAAACTGCCTTTCCCAGCAGCGGCCCCAGAGCATCTGCATTTAGGGTCCAGAAGGGCAGCAGAGCTAACCTCATGGGAAGCAGACCGCTGAGAGAGACACGCCTCCCTCTCCCCGTAATAGCGTGTTTGGGACACAGTGTTCTGTGTGGCCTCTCCCAAGACAGCCCATGTGACTGAGCAGCGACTGCGACTTTTCCTGAGGCTCTGGCCAATTCGGCAATCCATGTCCTCTTGCTTGCTTGCTTCCCTCCTCTCCTCGGCCCAATTCCTCTCCCCTCACTCTGGCTGCCCTGGACTGGGAAGTCTCCTAAAATATTTCCACTCGAGATTTGCCTCATGCTGTGTTCTCTGGGAAGCTCAGCCCTGCCTCACAGAAAAGGCACTAGGAATGCAGGCCCTTTCTAGCTCTATGACCTATGACAAATCCCATTTCCTCAAATCTACACTCTGTATCTTCTCATACGGTAGTCTACACCACACAAATATACGCTCAATTACACCGCATGACCTGATTGTATTTTATTTATTTATTCATTTATGTATTTGCAATACTAGAAATTGAACCCAAGTCCTTTGCACTAGTAACAGGTCTGGCTAAGCCACCAAGTTACCCCGGCCTGGCATCAAACTTGCAATCTTTGGTCTCAGCCTCCGGAGTGCTAGGATACTGTTTTTATAGTCCAGATCTTATTTCCCAGCCAAATAGTTAACCCCTTACAGGTGTAGACCGCATTCTCCACTTTTGTTTGTATGAAAGATGAGCATATATTCCATTTATAGCTGCAATGATAATTCAATAACTTCGTTTCTAGAAATAGGAGTAATGTCATTGTCAGGGGATTTGGATTACCATTTTTAAAGCTTTGGTAGCAAATTTCTTTCTTCCCTTCTTTTTCCTGTGACATTATGAAGCAAATACAATTTAGCAGAAACAGTATGAGTTTTGGAAGCAGGTAGAGCTGGGTTCAAATCCGAGGTCTCCCTGGTATCACATCACATGCCCTTCCTCCCACAGTCTCTGGTCCCTTCTTTGGCGATGTATGTAAACATGGCTCTCACAAATGAAGCATTTAGTAAACAGCCCTTCCTTCCAAAGCTGTTCCCTACTTGGCAGAATAAAAACCCGTGAGGCCATGGCTCAAGCCACACACTGACCACTTCTAACTGAGCAGCTTGGTGAGTCCCCAGTGCAGCCCTCCTCTGCCCAGCCTGGGCTCTGGCCTCCAGCAGGCAGGTCCAACTCACTCTGGCCTTCCCTTTCTGAGCCTGAGTCACCAAGCAAATGACCAAGAAAGCAGTCCTCTCAGCACAACTGTGGACTCCAAGGTCCGGGTTAGTCTGGAAGAGCTTTGCTTTTAAAATTGGCATCATTTTGTAGAATTCATAATTTACTGGGAATCCACTATAAGCAGAGCACACGGCTACAATCTGGCTTACAAGCCAGTTCTTAGAATACAGCTCTGAATCTTCTCGCACCTGCATCCCAGCACCCTTAGGCTGGTGTAGCAATATTCTTTGTCATTGGTAACTTCAGTGGGAAACCCTGACTTTATTTTCTTACACCAAATGCCGTTAGTTTTCCTTTAAGGCTGCTCTGAACTTGCCTCCAGCCATAGAATCTTTCCTTCCCTCTACCCTTTGTCCTAAGCATATTCTTATGCACCTGCTCCACAGCTCACCATGTCCTCTTGAGCTGAGCTTGACAGGGCCCAGCCTCCTGCCATTAGTAAAAGGGAAACGCGGTTATTTTGGCCAGATAGTTCCTATCAGTACCCCACCCCAAAAGCTAACAGAAGTACAAATTGCTGTCTTGCTTCTGCTCTGGGATTTCCCAACCATACACACTAAAAAGAGAACAGTAAGCAACAAACAACAGTACTGTCTGTTGGCAAACTCTTGAGGTTAGAGAAGTCAAGGGCTTGGGTTCCTACCCCTGCTCTGTGCAGGGAGAGATGTGGACCTTCAGCAAGAGGGCAACTTGGCTGCCATTCAATTTTCTTTTCTACAAAATGAATCAATGCCCGGTGTGACTTGAAGGGGTATCTTGCTCTAATCCTCAGTTTCCAGAGCAGGAAGGAATTGTACAAGGAAAGCCAAATTACAGCCTCTGACCTTGCGGCAGAAATGGTTAGGAAGAAGCTCTGTCCTCAGAGTAAGAATCACGCTAAGGGATCACTCTGGATAAAATACTTCCTTCTGTAATCTTTGGAATATAGTCTACCAGGAAACCGTGCTATAGAAGTACGTGTGAGTTAGGGACCAATGTGCATGCTGTCCGTTGTTCACAGAGAAGGGTGCTGTAGAGCTGAGTGTCTGTGTGTGCTTAGACTACTGTTATTAGCAGCGGTTGGTTCTGGGAAACACCACCAGGGGAGTGAGGTGGGAACTGGGTGGGGAAGCAGCAGCGAGGGAGGCCCTGGCCAAGCCTTCCAGTTCTCTTTTGCCTGCTGGCCAGACCAGAAGGCGCTTTGGATTTCAGTGAGAAAATCTGAATTACTTTCCTTGTTTTTTCTCTTTATTTTGTAGGTAACTGAAGATGAAAATGGCGGTTTCTCACTCACTGGTCCTGCAGACTCACAGGTAAGTCCACACAGAGATGCTGGAAGGGATCCCAGGTGTCCTCTGGGCCCTGAGTCACCTCTCAGATCTCTGTCCTATTGGGAACAAAACTTCTGCAAGACTTAAATTTCTGATAAAAAAAAAATAGCTCCACAGATAGCTGGGTGTGGTAGCATGTGTCTGTAGTCCCAGCGCTTAGGAGGCTGAGGCAGGAGGATACCGTGAGGTTGAGGTCACCATGAGCTACATAGTGAGTTCAGGCCCAGCCTGAACTACATGGTGAGACCCTGACTCAAAATATCAAAAAAAGAAAGAGAAAAGATAAAGAAAGAAAGAAAGAAAGAAAGAAAGAAAGAAAGAAAGAAAGTCCACAGAAAGAAGAGACTGGTGTGTGCTCGTGTGTGTGTGTGTGTGTGTGTGTGCACAAGAATGACCAAAGTCCATTCCTCACTCCAGGTCTTCAGTATTGCTAATTAGCCCTCTCTGTGCTGAAAATCTTCCTTTTCATTTCCAATGAAGCCTTGGAAACATGTGAATTGGGCTTGACGAGTCAAGCATATTTGAATTTATAAATGACCCACGATGGAGACGTGTCCTAAAGTGCTCTGTGAAGTTTTCTACACTCGTGTGAAGATGGAGATGAAGCCTATTAACCCTCATAGACCACTAAGGATTCATGTGTTACGGAAAATTGTAACACCTCGATTTGTAGAGCAAGTTCCATATTCTGTCGAATCTTACTGTTTCCTCTGTGGTGTAATTACAAGGCCAACTGGGGACGCCTCTGTGGGGGCTGCAATCGGAGGATGCTCTGGTCTTCACTGATTACTCACTGATTAGTGATTCCGCATGGCTTTTCTCTTATAGTCACCAGAATTAACAGAATCTCGTTGGTCAGCTCTTCCTTTCCTGGAAACCAGACAGCTAGCTGTTAATGCCTCTCCTTCTGTAATGTGTTAAACAGCTGTCTCGGAACTGTTCAAGCTCTTGGAACTTACTTCGGCCCTGAGAACAAATGAAGGGCACAATGTCCTGGAGTGAGGGGCTCTGGGGTCATCAGACTAGACGGCTTCCCACAGGTTAAACGTAGGCACGTGAGCAGAGAGCTACGCAAGTGCCAGCTGTGGAAGGAGCTCCTGGGGGTGGGGGCCTTTCGTTCCATCTTTGTCACTTTCTTCTCTGTACACTTTTCGCTCCCCAGAGAGAGCCAAAGCCAATCCTGCTGAGTGTGCATGCAAATCAGTGTAAAGATGCTTGACAGACACTGCGCGCATTGTTCCCCCCTCCCGCCCCGACCTGAAGCGAGCTTTGCAAACCTGATGTTGGCACCCAACCATGTTGCTGAAATCATTTTCTCAGGCATTTGAGATGAAATCGACCTTTAACAAAGTCAGCTGCCAGGTGCAAGGTAAAATGGCTAATAAATGCTTGGCCAACAAAGTCTTTTTGGAAACAGATTGGGGTTTAAATTAAAACAAACAACCTTCTAACAAATCCAAAATGGAATGGAGGAGGTTGCCAAGATCTCCTGCTTGTACCCCATGCAGTTTTTGTCCTGAGCAGTCCTTATGAGTTTTCGATTCTCCAGGCATGGTGGAGCGTGCCTTCACCCCAGCACTCTAGGACACTGAGACCCAACCCGGGTAGCAGAACAACTTAGTGAAACCCTGTTTCAAAGTAAAACCAAGAGTTGAGCTCTCCAGTTGCAGGCCTGCACTCCCACAGAGCATGTTCCAGTTGGCCATCTCCGCATCCAGCAATCCTCACTGCCTGTCATAGAGCCAATTTAAAACAAAAATCCCCCTGGCCCTCCAGCAAAGCATGGGCTTTCACACTGAGTTACACCCAGGAAATGAGCTGTCAACAGGGAACAGATTGCTTGACTGTCATGATGAAGGTGCAGCAGGGAGGAGCCCAGAGGCTGGCAGAGTCCCCCACTGAGGCTGGTTCCAGCGCTCGCTGATGTCACAGGCGTGTGGGGGAATTAAGCTTAAGGGACACAGACGCACTGGCAGCTCCCCAGATTCGAGTTATCTCCTCCCTGTGAGCAGCTCCCCACTTGGTCCAGCAGATGTCTGGCAGGCCGTCCTCATCTCCTAGTTGCTATTTTACAGATATCAAGCCCAACCCAAGGAAGGGGTGGGGTAGGGAAGATCAGAAGATGGGCTCCAGGTCAGCTGCGTGACCTTCAGCAAGCATGGTCAGTGACACTCTGCCTGGCAAGAGGCTGGGATCCCATGACTCTTAGGCCCGAGCCAGAGCACTGCTGAGCGGAAGCTGCTGTCCGTTCTGACTACGCTCGCGTCCGACAGTGCCCTGCCTGTCCTGTCAGGAGAGGTGAGGGACGGATTCCCTCTGCACCCACTCAGGCCATCCTCGCTTCTCTTAACCTGAGCTCTGTCCAGTGCCCATCTCCAGGCTGCAACTCTTGGCCTTGCTAGGAAACCGCTCTGGGAGCCCTGGGCAGCCGTCTCGGCTGTGCACGTCCCTTTGAGTCCCGTGACCACTTCCTCCGACAGCAGCGCCGCAGACCTGTGCTTAGCGAGCATCCCCACAGCTCCCAGGAGCTAGATTAGCTTTCCATAAAAATTACCAAAACGTGTAGGCCTTGACCCAGGTCTCGCTGGGCCTCACCTTGGGGGACAGCAAGTCAGGCCCAAGGCAGGCGAGGGTTCCTGGGCCTGCGGCTTCATGGGTTCATAATGACCCACCTCTGCCCTGCCTAGGAACGGATTCTCAGAAGGCCCCAGCTTTGCCGGCAGCGAGATGGCCTCTCACTTATCAGCTCTCTCTGTGCACTGTATGAAGAACTCTCTTCACTTTGTGAGTTTGAGCATACCAGGTTTCACTTCTCTGAAAAAAAAAAAGGGGGTAAGAGCACATATCACGTGAGCATGTCACAAGGCTACAAGATACCATGGTTTTCATCTTGCATCGCCCCCAAAGGCTCATGTGCTAAAACTTTGGTCCCCAGCGCTTAGTGCTATTGGGAAGCAGCAGAACCTTGAGGTGGGGCCAAGTGGCAGGAAATTAGGTCACTGGGGCATGGCCTTAAAGGAGAGGATTCCTCCTTCTTCCTCTTTCCCTCTCTCTCTCTTTCCCACAAGAGACCATAGGCTAAAACTTCTGAAACCATGAGCCAAAATAAATGTTTCCTTAAAAGCTGACTGTCTCTGGTGTATATCAGTGGCAAAGCTGGCTAACAAGGCATGGCGTGTTTTACGTAGTGTGTGCGAAAGCGCTGAATCTTCCCCATTCAGTAAATGAAAGGTCAGACTCCCATTCGGGGGGAATTCAGTGTATGTCACTTAAATCTGCCTTCTACAAAGACAAGTTATTATTAACTCTGCAAACAGTAAGAGTATAGATCATGCAAGCGTGCACCCAGAGGTGACATAAGTGGCTATTACAAGAGGCAAAACGGAATCCCACTTACCTGAAAGCACGGGCCACGGTTACTTTCTGCTGCAGCGCACCAGCGGCTACAACACACGCCAGCTTACAACAATGCTTTTCCACAGCAGCAGTCAGAATTACACTGTGCAAAGATGCTGGGTACATTCTGCCTTCCTGCGAAATATTTTCCCCTCAACCATTTATCCCAACCTCATGGTCCATCGGCCGTCCCACTTGAGAATCATACCCATTACAATTAAGGCAAAGTATTGGTTTATTCAGTTGACTGACCAGTCACATTGCACAAAAGTGTTACATTTCTTTTACAGAATGTAAAAACATACTTTAAGTAGAAATATTTACATACTTTACAATGTTTAAAAAATCTATATATATGGAAGAAAGACTCGTGAAAGCATTTGATATAAAACATACACGGTATGTTATCTTAATACACAAATGCTTCAAGGAAATACTTATAAGAATTACAAAAGTAGAATCACCAAAAATTTACAAAAGTTCCCATCTTCTTAAAGGTCACAGTTCTCATCCTTTGGGATGTACAGAAATTATGTGGTTTACACAGTTTTATCCACATTCAAAACACAATGTTTTAAATGTTTTAGGCATAGCATGTACAGTACAAAGTGTTTCCTTAGGAACATAACAAAAACCACCACTAGTGGCCTGCTATCAGATGGCTCCTAGTTAACCAGCCATTTTTAAGATACTAGTTAAGCTTATCGATACAATATTCAAGTTGTTCTATTCACCCAAAATATAATGAATTCAACTTATACTAGGATCTACTAACAAAGGCTCAGAGTTATCACAGAATACACACTAATATATACAAAACAGCATTCCAGGTTAAATGGAGATCTCATAAATAAGAACCGAGAACAGTAATTTGAGAGCGATATATTTGTGAGTCTTAAAATTTCAAAGTGCACAGTGAATGGACTCGTCAGCAGAGTGCTGAGTCCTGCCACCTGGAAAACAGAACCTTGAGACCTGGCAGATACCAGAATAGCTTCACAAATCAAATACACAGGGGCCCCTGGCAGTCACAGTCGTGTCATCGGAGCCCTCGCTGTCCAGATGGAGCACATAATTCAGGATCCAGAGCCACCTTGTAGAGCCCGAAGAGCCACCTGCTAGCAGGTCAACACCATCCTCGTCTAGGGCAAGCAGCACACCCCTCAGCCATACTCCAGTGTTGGGGGGCCCCGCACGAGATTGAAGTAGCCAGCGAGGGCACCCAGGTCGATGTAGAGAGAACGCTGTCTCCTGAGCACCTCAGACTCCTCGGTGCTTCCTGTGCATGAAGAATCTGTAAGGGAAAACACGGGAGAAATAAAGCCAATGACAAAGGACCCTGTCAAGTAATACGTCCGTGCTCCTGTGGTGTGCGAGCTCTATGTCATTACAGACTGGCTTTGGACAGGCTACAGGCTCGTCTACGGAACATGACATAGAACACAGAATTCAAAGGGAATCATGACAACAAGAACGTGGGCAGCAATCCTGGCAGATATTCCAGCAGCCCGGATGGAAAAATCAGATAAGAATCAGAAAAATGCAAACAGGCATTCCAGGCTTGACGTCGGGGTCTGTGTTAAGAATGCCACAGATGAATAAAAACACACATAGTCGGTGCCTGTGGAATGAATGTGGACTTTGCTACACGGGGACGATTCCCAGCTGGCAAAGAGATTTCAACCAGAGGAACATAAAAATGCAAACTGAAATCACACTCCGTAACTTACACACACTGAGCAGGGCTGGGAGGTTTCCCACGGATGACTGGGGAGTCACCTTAACTGACTTAAAACCCCCTCTTCACCGCCAACAAAGCTGCCGTGCTTGGTTTGTTTTTAAAGCCAAACAATATTCTTCATTGCGTAAAAATGAGGCAGAGGCAATTTCTCATGACCATACTATTACCTGTACTTGGGCTGAAAACCCGCCATAATGTGGTGGTAAAATAAGGGGTTTTGCTTTGTTTTGTTTGTTTGTTTGTTTGTTTGTTTTGGAGAAAGACTGCTGCTATGTTCCCTAGACTGGCTTAGAGCTCCTGAGCTCAGGTGATTTTCTTCCTCGGCCTCCCCCGAGTGTTGAGGCCACAGGTGCACACCACCACTCCCAGCGCTATCTCCCCTTCTGCCCTGCACTTTCCCGGAGCACCCCAAAGCTCTGCGGCCAGAAGACAGGCAGGCACAGGCGAGGGCACCGTCCACAGCAGGGCGTCTTCTTACCAGCGATGTTCTCCGGGAGCTCCAGCTCTTTCCTACTCAGCAGCCTCTTCCGCTCGAACAGGGCCGAGTCCAGGCTCTGGCAGCGCGGCTGGTCCTCCCTGGGGGGGTTCAGGGCCTCGTGTTTGAGCAGGTCTGCGGCTCCAGGCCGGTGCTTTGGGTTCCGCTCCAAGGCGGCTTCTATCAGGTCTCGCATGCCAGGGCTGCAGTCGCCAGCAATGTCTTCCAGCGGAGGCGCCTGCTTGTGGATCTGCCAACAAACCAGCCCCTGTAGCACCACGGTCTGGACCCGAGCCTCCGCGGGAAGGGTGCTCCAGACCTTAAGGGGGCCTCCCACCACAGGAGCCCAGCAAGTCCAGTTCACGGTGTCAGCAATTCCCCTTTGGCTCCGGGCTCCCGGTAGGGACAGCCAGCTAAACCCACCTTATGGTTTAATACTGCAAAAAGTAGCTGCTAGCTCCGAAATCACAGTGACAACTTCCCACCTGCAGGTGGCCCTAAAGTCACTGCAGGAACAGGTATGCGTTCCCGACTCCTCTACCAGTGACATGGGAGCGGGGATCATACTACAAGCCAAGCCGGCCTGGAGAGAAGTGCTATCTTTTTTTTTAAGTGTTCAAAGAACATATGCAACTTCCGTGGCAGTCAGATCTATAGCATTCTGATGCCAGGAAACGGTGTTTTATTACACACGCCGCACATGATGCGTGTACAACGCACAGTTCAGCAAGCCCCCACGAACACAGCCCTGTTTCCTTGGTCAGTGTGGAGCCTCCCTCCACGTGGGAAGAGCCTGCAGCTTCTCTCAGGGGTCACTCTCGCCTTCACCCCGTGTGGGCACAGCACCCCCACCTGGGCAGACAGCACTGGCTGGCCAAGCCGCACTTACTATGTAGAGGTATGAGGGGTAGGCCGAGCGGGGGTAGCGCTTCACCCAGGGCGGGGTGCCCGTCTGCATGTGGATCAGTGTGGCCCCCAGGCTGTAGATGTCCGCTTTGGTGGAGTGGCCCCGGCACAGGATCACCTCTGGGCTCATGTAAATCTGAGAAAAACGTAGGAAACATCAGCCTGAGTGTCCCACTTGTGTGCACTTCCATTTCTCCAATCAGCTTGGGAATCTGGCTCCTTCTCCTTTTATTTTATTTATTGCATACTTAAGCCCCTGGGGGGAAAACAAAGTCATGGGTGTGCTCCCTCGAACCAAGGGGAACACTGAAGCCGCTGTCTGGGTAGCTGGTAGCTTTGACAGCGGTGTCCCCGTCGCTGACCGAGGATGCATCTTCCCACAGGCTGAGCAGTGACTGATCCAAAGCAAAGGGCCTGGAACTGAGAACCGGCCTCGACTCCCACCAACCAGTTCTGCTGACACTGGCTAGGTCCAGTTCATTTCCCTAAGACAGCAATTCCTGTCATATATAAGTGACGCTACACATGCACTTCCTCCCTGTCTGTCATTTAACTGCAAACTTCTAGTTATGCACAGTGATAAAAAGTGGCCGAAACTATCGGATACTGACATGAATGGCTCAGAAGGGAAGAACTTAAGAAGTAAAGTGCAACGCTGCAAAAGTCATCTCCACTTCTGCAAACCAGCCTTTTACATCTACCGAGATTAGAGCCTCGTAAGTAAGTATTAAATGCCTGTCATAGTAATTAAGAGCATACAAGTTCTGTTTGGTTTCACTGATTGATGTTGAGGAAGTAGAGAGACTTTTAGAAATAGTTTCTCGGCCGGGGATTTAGCTCAGCGGCACAAGCATAAAGTCCTGGGTTTGATTGCTGGTACCAAAAAAAAAAAAAAAAAGAAAGGAATAGTTTCCCTAAGTTCTTATTTATAAATTTAAAAAGAGACAGGAACAACAAACACCAGTGACGAATAACCTCCATGGTGGGGACAGACACATAATAATTAATACCATAATAATTACCAATACAAGTTGAACATTCCTAATCTGAAATCCCAAAATTCAAAAATCTCCAAAATCTGAAATCTTTTGAGCCCTGACCAGATACCACAGTGGAAAATTCCACACCTGACCTCACATGACAGGTCACAGTCCAGACACAGGCACCCAGGGCATGGTGACACACCTATCATTTCAGCTACTTAGGAGACTAAGGCAGGAAGCTCACTAGAGCCCAGGAGTTCGAGGCCAGCCTGAGCAATATACTGAGACTCTGCCTCAAGAAACAAAGAAAAAAGCAAAACAAAAAACCCCAAGCATATTAAAAAACACTGCATAAAATTACTTCAGCTAAGCACACGACGTGCACATAAAACACACATTTCATGTTCAGATTTGAGTCCTCTCCCACAGACATCTCATTACACATACGCAAGTGCTACACAATCTGAAAGAATCCAGAGGTCTGAAACACATAAGATAGCAAGCATTTAAGATAAGAGATACTCAAGCTGTATTTTACATTTAAAATTTTGTGATGCTGTTATTTGAATATGGTCAGTGTTCCCAGAATACGTTTTTGAGTAAGTAAGTAGAAAAGTAGGTTACAAAAACTGGGGAAATTGCCCAGTTTCCCCATCCTAACCCTGCTCAGCTCCTTCCTATAACCCACTTCCGGGCTGGCTTCCTTTCACTGTCAGCTAACAAGCTAAGCTGAGCTCCGTGCTCACAAACTTTCCCTGCAGCCAAGCAGGGACTCCGGAAGGACTCTCCTAATAAATACAGTCACAAAGCTAAAACACAGAGGTGTGACACTGCACCCAACAGTCAGTGGCCACACGCTTACCACTGGATGAGAGGGTAGATCTCATGCTAAGTGTTCTGAAGACAACAGTGTGAAAGGAAAAGAGGAAAAGAACAGCACGGAGTGGGTATTACTATCAGCAGCGACGCCTGCCCCCACAGAGAGCAGGAGTTAAGTCAGGCAGCCGCAGACTGTTAGTAGCAGTGGCTGTGGCCGCGCAGACCACACAGCTGCACCCCCGAGCTGCATTCAGGGCCGGCAGACGATGGCACCCTTGCTGCAGGCCCTGCACCCACAGGTATGGGCACTGGAACCGGGGGACCTGATCGGGGTCAGGGGCTTGGAAAGGGAAAAAGGCTGCCTGTGTGTGCCTGTACCTCTGATAACCACAGGGAAGGTAACAACTGTGTTTAAAAAAAGATCACAGTACCACAGTAATTCTAATTGGTTACTACATTCACTGTTTCTTCTTTGTGTCACCTAAAACAAAAATAATATACCAGATTACAAGGTTACAACACACTGAATGTAAAGGCTGAGCAGAGAGAGAGGGGCAGAGACAGGCAACACAGGTGACCAGGGTCTGTATCTGGGTGGGCTATGTGGGGGGTAATCAGAAATTGTAAGTCATGCGGGCCTGTCCTAACGGGAGGCAGATCTGCACGGTTCACTGAATAAATACATCCTGTTTGCTCTTTCCGTAGGAAGAGTAACAGCAAGCTCGTTCAAAGGCTTCGTCAGTGACTTCACAATCATACCCAGACTTCTCATTCTGAATGAACTGACCAGTGAACACTGCACACAAAGTGAATTTGGGTTGACTGAAAGGTCACTTAAAACCACCGAGCTGCACTTCACCCAAAACAACTTGCACTAACTGAAAGAGCATGATCTAAATAAATACTCGTCAGGAGTGAAATGTGTCAGTATTTCTCACCCAAGCACCCTGCCAGAGAATCCCAGAAAAGCCATGTCTTTCTCCAGCATTGCAAAATGTGCAATTCCACCACACTGCCAGGAAGCCAAAGGTATTTTCCAACTCTCATACCATACAGCTGCATCTTAGACTAGCTCCAGGAAAGGGTGGAATGTCGTATATCAGAACCCTTGACCCCTGCCAAAACAAACATTTTCCAAAGAAAACATGTCATAAGCATTACATCATTAGATGTTGTGCTTTGGCAAAGTATTCTTAAGATCTGTGAACTAAACATTCTTTAAAAAACAAAGTTGGCAGCCTTCTCTTTGAATCTTATGTTGCTAAAGAGGTGACCAAGAAGTCCTTCTCCCTTGCCAGGTGTGGTGCACACCTGTAACACTAGCACTTGAGAGGCTGAGGCAGGAGGATCACCATGAGTTGGAGGCCAGTCTGGGCCACACAGTGAAGTCAAGGTCAGCCTGAACAACGTCGTGAGACCCTGTCTAAAAAAAACAATCCTCCCTCAAGTTAAGCTGCAAGAATGACATCAAGAATATCAGCAAGACAAGGTGGACCCAGCAAGCCTTTGCACTGCAAGGGCCAGAATCTTGCTTCGACAGGAAATCTTGCACTCGAGTTCCGTGCAGTGCATCCGCTAACTACGCCAAGGGCGAATGCTGGGTTGGACACCAAGACCGACCCCAAGGCATAGCAGTCAGGGACCCTCTCCCCACTCCGGACGGCATTTCCAAGGGAGAGAGGGCCGGGCCTGCAGCGTTTCTGGCCAGGGGAGAGGGGCCAGGTCACCTTCCTGGCTACACCGCTGCCTGCCCATACAACCCACTGTGAACTCAACTGCTGATCCCTGAACAACTCAGGTAAATTTAAAGAGATCCTCCCGTTAAGAGAGGAATGGGGAAGGCGGGTCACAGGCACTAAGCTGCAGTGACATATAGGAAGCAGCTCTATGTGCTGCGCCCGGGATGGTGATCACAGACAGTGACTGGGGACCGTCCATCTCAAAAAGCCCAGACACCAAATGTTTCCATCATGAAGAAGAGATACATGTCAGAGAAGCTGTGTCTATCCTGGTTACCTAATGTACTCACGTACTGAAACAGTGTGTTAGCTATATTTAAATGTCACAAAACCCTCAGACTGTAGGCTTAGACTCAAGTCTGGGATCTGCCAGCTTCTGAGTAACTTCTGTACTCAGCACTTCGGTCATCTCGTTGAGTTTATTTCCTTACTGGAAAATGGGAATAATATTATCTGCTACAGTACTTGTATTCACCACTAACAGAGTCATTGTGGAGATTAAATACTGTAATTCGCTTAAAGTGTTGCATTTATTATTATAAAGTTAACTGTAATTCTGTAATTGTTTTCACAGCTGAATTGTGGACATGGGTCTGCCTCACAGGAAATGTGTGGTGAGCAGAGGCACTGCAGAATTAGAAGCTTTTCAGATTTTGGAATATTTTTGGAATTTACAATACCAGCTGTTAAGGTTAATATATTGCAGCAACTTGAGAAGTTTAAAAGTTTAACTGAGAGACTCAGCAGGGAGCCAGGGTCCTTACTTTGTAAATATTCTAGTCCTGTGCAAAAGGAGGGCAAGGAGATTTAGTGAGTGTTACACACACCGCCCCCATGGGGGGCACGGCCTGTGTACAACATAAGGGAGGAAAAGAGGCTTGATCTCCCCCCTTTTGCTCTGGATGCTTTTGCTGGCTGCTGCCTTGAAGTGTTGCCCCTGTGCCATGCCACCCTGCCTTGGAGCCAGCTGATAATAAACTGAAACCTCCACAGACAATGAACTAAATAAACCCTTCCTTTCTTCCTTCCTGCACGATGAGTGTCGGGTATTTTGTCCTAGCAACGAGAGAAAAGTAACCCAGACACCAGCTGAGTAACCCTAATCTGGATTTTCATATTGGGGATGCTCAACTGTTAATCTATTTTGGCATTACATTGTCCCTCTGTATCTATCAAATATTGACAGATACATGTATATAGACAGACACACATCATGATATACTGCATGACCAATACTGTATTATCATGTATTATAAATAACAGGAGAAAAAGATATAGAAGTTAAAATGCTAAACTTCATATCTCATATACAGCAAGTGCTCATTAAATTTGGTCTAGTGATAATAGTGACTTAATATATGGTTTTTATCTTTTTCTCTGTGCTTCTTTCCCACAGTAATTCTAGCAATTTTTTAAACTCTCGATACAGTGCTAGTTAACTTTCCGATGCGTATAATTACCTCTGTTCCTCGGAGGTCCTTGGGAAAATAGGTGTCTTCAGTCATTTGAACACTTAGGCCGAAATCCACCAAGACAGCCTTCGTGGACATGAAGACAATGTTGCTGGCTGTAAGGACAGAAACTCCCGGCATAAAGCTGTTCATATGGCCGTATAGAGAGGGAACATTACCAAAAGCAAGGAGTTCCCAATGGTAAGTGCGTCACACTCAGAAGAGGAGGAACTGGATGAAATTGGGGTGCAGATCATTTCCAACCTGTCCAGAGCCAGCTAACAGACACCAATGACTGTGGCTGTGATCAATTTCCAGGAGTTTGATTTATAAATTCTAAGGTATGATAATAATACTATTATCGAGACCTTTTTCTAAAACACAGAGTAAAATTTTCAGTTTTCCTGGTAAAAGTTCTTTCGTCCAAGTGAACAATAGGTACAAAAGACCCATAATGGGGCTAACTCTTCTATTCCTTTACCCTATCTTAATTCTAAAAAACAGGGGCTGGGGATTCAGCTCAGTGGCATAAGCGCCTGCTTTGTAAGCGCAAGGTCTTGAGTTCGATCCCCGGTACCGCAAAAAAAAAAAAAAAAAAATCTAAAACACAGTCTCTTAACAGATTATGGCCACATTGGTTTTCAAAATTAAAAAGACACTTGCTCCTTAAAAATGTGTAATTGTTAGCTCAGCGGTGTAAGCACCTGCCTGGCAAGCCCAAGGCCATGAGTTTGATCCCCAGTACCACAAAAAAAAGCATAACTGTGTGTTATGTGAATATAACATAAGTAATAAATTAAATAAATTACTTTTCTTTTTACTTTTGTTTATTTATTTGTTCTGGGGTGGGCAACGGGGCTCAAACCCAGGGCCTCACGCATGCTAAGCACGCTCTCTACCACTAAGCACAGCCCCAAGTTTCTACTTTAAATCCCTTTTTGATCGCTGCACAATTGGCTTAGCTAACAGAAATGTGACTATAGCACTGGCAACAGTTTTTTGAGTAATCGTCCTAGTGACTTGATCTCGAGACCCGTCTCAGGAGCACAGGGGTCAGGTGACCAGGGCTCTCGGGGACTGTCCCCACTGCAGAGGCTGCCCCTTTTGAAGGGAGGAACCCACTCGCCTCCTGTCTACCACGTCTCTTTAAGCCCAAAGGGCACATCGGCTACTCACGTTTGATATCATGGTGGATCACTTTTTTAGAGTGCAGAAAGTCAAGTCCCTTCAGAACGTGTTTCGTCACCCAAATAATCTCAAACTCTCTCATGGGTCCGCAGCTCTCCAGCTTCTCCAGGACGGAGCCCCCCTCGCCCGCCTCCATGAAGAGGTGGACAGTGTCTCCCCACAGGACGGCCCCGTAGAGCTCCGCGATGTTCTCGTGCCGGAAGCACGCCTGTATCTCTACATCCGACGGCTTAAACTGATCCACAGGGATCTAGACAGAAAAACACAGGCAAGGCTGTAAGCAACCTCGGGATAACTGAAAAACACAGAATACAAGTCAACCCGCAAACCGAAAGGCCAGTATACACCACCCTGGACACCTAGGCCTGCACGGAATAGTACCACTACATTAAAATAACGTTTACCTCAGGTCTGCGTGTATCTCAGCTCTCAGGGCCAAACTCAAAACAAGAACATAAAGAAGGGAAATAGGGAAGAACTATTTGAATTTAGAATATAGAAAGCCAACCAAGGCTTTGAAATTGCAGATGCGCCAGGAGAGAATTTCACATCTCTTAAACACATCATTTCTACGGCACCGAGACGTCAGCTGTACCTTCCTATATTTCAACCTGGGAAAGGATGTGAAATCTTTAGCCCCATAGTTCATCTTCTAGCAGTGTATTTAAGACAATCACTGTTCACATACCACCCCGTGGAAGACCATTTATTAATAACACAGAAATACTTCTTTCAGTGCAGATAGATTTGGAAGTGTCTCCAAAATATAGTGATGGGGGGGGGAAGCAAGATGTGGAAGTTCACTTTTTATGTGCTCATTTAATTTTAAGCGGTACACACATCTATGCATAGAAAATTTCATGACAGATACCTAAAAGCCCCTTAGCAGTACTTGTCTCAAGGAAGGGATCTTATTAACAAACTTATGTCTTTTTAAGCTAGTTTCCAGCTTTTTATCATCTGTGTATTTTTCTTTTTAAAAAATCATGTTAAATATTAAACATAAGTATTTAGTGAAAATAAACTCACAAAGCGTTTTCTGTTTTGGGGGGATAAAATTGATAAACAGGACATTGTGGTTCTAAGATTTTAATGTCTCCAGATTTTTTACAATTTGAACATGTACTTTTTAAAATGTAAGGTTTAAGAGTGAAGAGACAACCTCCAGAATGGAAAAAAAAATTATGCCACCTATTCCTTGTTTGAATAGAGAACTATTATCTAGCATATACAAAGAATACAAAAAATTACCCACTCTCCCCAAAAAAGAACCAAACAAATGAAAAGACACTTCTAAGAAGCCGTACAGCCAATAAATACATGAAAAAATCCTCAACATCTCTGGCCACCAAAGAAATGCAAATTAAAACAGCAGTGAGATTTCATCTGACTCCAGACAGAATAGTTAACATCAAGTAGTCAAATAATAACAAATTCTGGTAAGGCTACAAGGGAAAAAGGTAGGATGTAAATCGGTACACTACTAGTAAATGTAAACTATTGTGGAAATCAGGATGGAGATTCTTCAAAAAACTAAAACTAAAAATTTCATTTGAGTCAGCTATTCCCCTCCTGGGTATCTTCCAGAAATAGTTTTTAAAATACACCATATTGCAGTGCTATGTGCACACCCACATTTACATTAGCACAATGTGCAGTAGCTAGAATTTGGAAGTGGCCTATATGTCAATCAAAAAATGAATGGGTAAAGACAATGTGGTGTTTATACCCAATGGAATACTACTCTGCCATACAAAGGATGAACCTGAGTCACTTGTAGAAAAATGCGTACACTTTGAGATCATAATGTTAAGTGGAATTAATCAGACACACAAGCTTAAACATCGCATGGTTCCTCTTGTATGAGAAACCCAATATATAAGTAAAGAACAAGATAAAAGATAGATAATAGGAAACAGGGAGATAGACACTTTGCAAAAGGGAGGGAGACCAAGAGACAGAGGGACAGAAGGGAAAAGGCAGAAGAAGGTAATGGAGAAAGAATTAAGAGATGTTACGACTGTATACCAACCCCCCCCCGTGAGGAACGCAACCTGTACTAATAAAAAATAAATTTTTTAAAAAAATTGTAGACTTTAAATGATTTATTATAAATCTTTATCTTCTAATAATAGATATTCTAAATAGTACAAGTAGTAGCTACTCTAGCACATTTTCCTTTCCTCCCTTCCTTCCTTAGGGGCGGGGATAGAACCCAGGGCCATGAGCATGTCCAGCAAGCCCTGTCTCACCGTGTCAGACACCCAGCCCAGCTCTGGTGTGTCTTTATGAAGGATACATGACAACATATTGTTTGCCTTTAATTATAGTAAGAGTGACTGAAGCATAATATCTAGCAATTATTTTTTATTAAATCAGAAGTGAACGTTTGGGCCAGGGGTGAAGCTCAGTGACAACGCGTTCGTCCAGCATGTGTGAGGGCCCTGCGTTCAGTCCTTGGCGCTAGGACAGAAAATGAGTCTATTTCATCATACTTCAAACGAGCGAATTAAAGCGAAACGGATACACATAAAAGTACAGAAATGGTAAGCGCCAAACTCAATGAATTATCATCCAAACGTACGAAGGTAATCTTCACAGGAACAAAAGTACAAACTCCACAGCACCGGGGCAGCCCCTGCGGAGCCCTTCCGGTCATTCCTTCCCGAGGGTACCGCACTGTCTGGGAATCCGGCAGCACAGATTCGCTTTGTCTGTTCCTGTCCTTTACATAAATGGGGTCCCACCCAGTACGTCCCACTTTCTGTCTGGCTCTCTGGGCTCAACACCATGGTTAAGAGTTGGAGTCACAGGGTTCCACTTAGAAACCACTGATTCTCTTTGTTGTGCAGTATTCCAGGGTGTAAATGTTCTACCTTTCAGCACCTGGGAAGTTTCCAGTTTGGGGCTCTTATACATAAACAATGCTGAGATGAACACGCTAGAATATGGCTTTAGCTCCTAGTGACCACATGGACAGAGTTCTGTTGGGTTTAACCACTGGTAAAGGACGCGTGCATGCTCAGCCTAGGAGATTCTGCCAAATGGTTTTCAAAAGCTAAAACGCCTTCGCAGTTACAGGTTAACAGGAAGAAGCAGGGTCTTTAAGTAATTGGAAAATTCAGATTCAGCCTTTTAAATACACAGCCTGGAGAAGCTTCCACTTTCCACCTGGGCCCCTTCGCCTGCCGTGGACAGGACACAGGGGCCGTGCCTAGGTTTGCTCCTGCACTGAGCAATGCTCGCCTGGCTCTCTTCCCAGGCAAGGGACGTTATGTTAGCCTAGCTGTTGCAAAAGACCATCTTAAAATCTTTTAGGCACCTAGACAGAGATTTAGGGGCTGCATGGCCCTAGGTAGCAAGCAAACCCAGAAAAGCAAACGCTTCCAGGAGGGTGGAACGCCCTCAGGTTAGATCTAGTCTAAGGGTAGATCCCTGGGTCAGTGCAAACAAACAAAGCAGGAATGTCAAGCACACCGCCTAAACGCACATACCAGTTTGCATGCCATTCTTTTCTTAGTCTTTATATCTTGTGCTAAGTACACTTTTCCAAAGGCCCCACGAGGAATGAAACCAGAGCCAATGTTCCTGTAAGTCAGCTTCCAAGGGATGAGCAGAACATCAGAGTCTATTTGGTAGCGGCCATTCTGGGGAGTGATTACCTAGAAGAAAAGAAAAACGCGGGGGGTAAAAATTTGCCATGGCATCCTTTTCTAAAGCCCACCCAACAGAAGCTGGTTAGTCTAGGAGCCTTCTGACACATAGCAGTCAGAGTGCGTGGCACCGTGCACAGCCCTCACAGCGTGCAGAGGCTATATTTAGGATGTGAGCAAGCGAGAGAAAGCTCCAGACGCGGGTGCCTGGTCAGACTTGATCGTATTTCCATCTGCACTGCTGAGCAAACACTGTTATCTCAAAGATAATGAGAAGAACTAGGAAGATAGAGCTTTTTCAAAGGGGACGGGACCAAGAGACAGAAGGAGCTTGGGAAAGACAGGAAAAAAGAACTGTGTGTTATGTACACGCAGCAGCTCTCCACAAGGACAGAATCACCCATACCACAAACACGTACTACTCAAAACAAAGGTCGAAACAATAACTGAATAATTTATCTAAGGAATATGACGATTGTGACCCATAGGCTGAAAATAAAGACCGCGACTGTGCCTACTCATCGACTTGCTCTATTAAAATGTGCTAACCTGTTCGTCTGCATACTATTACTCACACATAATGCAGAGACAGAGCACGGAAATTAGCTGAGGATCGTGGAGAACCGTGGAAAACAAGGTGCAATGCCACAGCAATGAGTTGGCAACGCCACATCAACAGTCAGGGCAGAACTGTTTCTCATGGACTCCCTCAGTTACTACTCACTGCATGTCTGACGTGTGCCCAGCATGCGGTCCAGGGCTAAGGGGGCAGCCACACGCAGAGACAGGCGACCCCTGTCCCCCCCGAGCTCCCGAGCAAGCAAACACTTATGACCAGAGTTTGCAACACTAGTTGATGCAAAGAAAAAAAAGATCAACACAATAAACAAAAACGACATGACTCAACTCACAGGCAAAAAACCCCAGTAAAATAAACACAACTAGTCAACTTAGAAATCAACAGACATGTTTCCCAGTCACACTATGGTTCACAAAGGCATGAGTGTTGGTCAAAGCTCAACTGGGTGTCGAAAAAAATCTGTTTCTTAATGTATAGAAAGTACATCAATGTCTAAAGAGGAAAGAATATAGAAGGAAAATAACAAAATTAATATTGTCCTCTATGGAATACAGGACCTGGAATAGATACCAAAAACAAAAACTGTCTGAAGTGTTCTTTCAGGGTAAACAGTCTGAAGAACCTGCTTTTCCTAACTGTAATTACTGATATCATGGCTTCAGATTATAAATTCAGGAATCATGAAGCTATCACAGGACAGTAAGCTATTTCCAGCACAGAGGAAGCTGAAGGGGAATGTGGAAAACCCCAGATCTATCCCCTGGGCAAAGAAAGAGCACCAGACAGGGCAGCAGATGCCCAGGACGCCTGCTGGGCACTGCTCGGCACTGCACGGCACAGGCCAGGGCCGGGAGGCTTATTCATCCCCATCTAGTATTGCTAATTTTAGCACCACATCCCACAAATACTATGCTCACTACTAATCACCATGAGCAGAGAGTCATGCTAATACTTAGAAACTCAACTTTGAGCTAAGGAGTGAATTATTTACTGAGAGCTCCTGCCCTGTGGAACCGCACGCAGGCCCCAGAGGGCATACGAGTGGGACCTCGGTCTGGTCTTGTTTGACACGCAGCAGCAACGTCACTTCCGGTCACAGGCAGCCTCTGTGTGCAGCTTACTGAGGGTTGGAAGAATGCACTGTGCGAAGGCCACCTCTCCCCCCTTGTTGGATGGTAGCAGACCCCAAATTACTGGGCCTCCACGGAACCATCTCCAGGTTTAACGTGCTTCTTCAATTTCACTTTCATTCCAACTAAATCTGTTAGAACTCACTTTTCCCCTCTCATTCTGCCCGAGAGAAGAAGGATTTAACGCTGCCGTGTATTGCATGCTAACTGCAAAGGAGCACTGCTCAGGACTCCAGTACCTCACTAAGACCCACCAGCGCCCTGTGGGCTCAGTACTACCTCTGTCCCCATTTCCCAGCTGAGGAAACTGACTACATTTCCCAGATGGGGGTTACTTACTAGGCAGCACCAAGGACAGGATTCAAACTCTGGTCTGCCCAGCTCCACAGCCAGAGCTCCCAGTGTTTGTCAGGAGCCTTTAGTGTTCCGGAGGCCATAATTACAGCTGAGCTATGAGACAAACCCAGCTATTAAAAGTCTCCATTTACATGTCACCAAGCACACCTTAGTGTTTTCCTTTGCCAGTCCCGTCACCCCGAATTTACCTTCTGCTGCATTTGAGGACCCTGCTCTGAATGTGCCCTCTGGGACACACTCAGTGTCCTCAGGGACAGCTTGGACAGCAGGCCCTGAACCAACTTGGGGATATGTGAGCCCTGGCCAGTGTGCAAAGGTCCTGGCTCTCCCCTGGCTGAGACCAAAGCTATTAGAATGTGAGACTGTTTTTCTTTTTTCCTCTTTTCTAAAGACCCCATCAAACAGTCTCAGGGAACCTGCACTGTTTATTCCTGCCAGTTCTTCAACTTGCCAAAACCATCTTCAAATGCAGACATTTTAAGCACACTATCTCTTCACCTATATCTCTGTTATCTATGGGAGTACCACTGGGCGCAGGAGTAACACTGAGAAAAATTCTTAGATATTGCAGTAAGAATAAATTTTGTAAGTGGCCAGTGTGATATTGATGGCTCTGAATCAGGCATGGTCTTGGGCTACCCTGGCAGAGGTAGATTATTCTGGAACAAAGGCAAAATCAGCCTTGTCCCATTTGGCTGATCACACAACAAGCAGTCACCCATGCTTGGGTTCTGGGCTGGACTGGGCTTTCGTTTCACATGAGAAAGAACTTTCTTTATAGTCAGAACTGGACGGAGGAGCCAGAGTGCGGCAGGACGGGGTGAGCCCCGAGGAACAGATCTTCAAGCAGGAGGAAAACACTGCCCGCTGCGAGAGAGGCGGAGTGGTGCACTGAGGGTGTTCTCAGGAGTCCCCCAGGGGTTTCAACTCCAGGTCCAGCCACAGGGACAGCAGGTGGCAGCTTGCACAGAGTGAATGCTTTGGGATCTCACCGTTCCACACAGGCTCGTCAAGAGTTGAGCGGAACACATTTTGGATTACTCCAGGCTATAAATCAGCCTAGCTTAGAAGTAATTTGTAGTGCTCTGATACAAAGCAATTCCTAGATTACTCCCCTAAAGTTCTGTGGCTGGATCTCAGTGGATTCATAACAAGCATTATTTTTGGAAAAGTAACACACAAACATACACAAAGAATACCACTCAGCACAACTGTGCTCTGGGATATTGCTGTAATTCCTGCTTCTCCACCCTTTATAATAAACTCTATGGCACTGTGACTGCAGGATGGATGGGCACACCAGGTCTCAGTACCTCCGGGCCTTTGCACATACTATTCCCATCATCTTCAATATGCCCTGCTTCATCTGACTGACTCCAACACCATGTTCAGACTTTGGAAAAGGCGCCCATTTTTCTTGGAAACCCAGGCTGGCATCCCCCTCTCCCCCTGCCCACACTCCTGACTGTGGGAAGTACCCTGCCAGAGCATCCCCAGGCTAGCAGGATACAGCTGCTTCAAGCAGTGGCACCCTGTACTACGTCTGCCTGTCCACTTGTCCCTTGTCTGCACTGGGCAGCAAGCTGCCCAAGGCATAGATGGGCAGAAGGGCTCCTTCTGGAAAGGCACTGTGACCACGCAGACACCCCACCCATGTCTAGCAGATGAGTGGGGGACGTGTGGGAGCTTCCTGTCCTGTGCGGACCCCGGTAGGTGGATTTCACCTTGGAACCCCTATGTGTGGTAGACGCGTTTCTAACGCAGAGAGACAAACACGGCCAATAAAAGCCAGAGCGAAGAGTGTTGCTAGGGTAGCAGGTGGAAGACAAGATGCCAAAGGCCTGGACCGCAGGATGGCCCCCAAAGAGCCCCAAGCTCCACAGGATGAAGGGAAGCAGAATGCCAGCAGAATGCCAGCCCTGCCTCTGCTACCACGGTGAACCATCAGAGATGACCAGTCCAGTGTTAGGCCACTGCCACGGAAGCAGAGCTGTGAGAGGTGCTGCCAGGCGTGAGGGTCAGGCTGGTCTCTAATTTCAGCACCAGCAGTGTCAACCACGCTGGGAGAGGCTAGACCTATGGTCCTTTGGATTCTACCATTCCTCTCTTCCCTTTGGATTCTACCATTCCTCGTCTTCTTTCACTCTGGGCTGCTTTGTTTGTTTTCTTGCTTACACTTTATATTCTTGGTCATCTTAAAAAACTGTTAAAAATTCTAAAGTTTTCAAGATCCCTGCCTTTATGATACGTCCTTCACTACATGTTCTTTTCAGCAAGCATTGTTCCTCTTCGCAGCAAAGTCCTGACAGGAAAAAACAATATTTGACTCTTACCCTTGCTGATAAAATTTTCACTTCCTTTTAATGGCTCAGTTTCTTTTTCTGTGCTAGCTTGTCCAGCCCTACTCCTGAAGACCTTCAAGGAGCTGTGTCTTTGTATTCCTTATAACTTTCCCTCTGCACGGGGCCCATTTCTCACCAGGGTGCCATGGGGTGGCCCCCAACACCAAAGCATCTAGAGATTTACAAGCAAGAATAATGTGTCTGGATGTTTTAACAGACATGTAACAAATAACAGAAATAGTTGGAATTATGTTTATCATTATATAAATTATTTTTGAGCCAGAGTGCTACAGCTTCCTTAAGAAAATCAGGTAGTGCCCCTAGTTCCTATTAACTAAAGGAAGCAATATTCTGAAGACAGACCACTCAGCCAAGTGTTAAGTGCCATTTGGTACACGCAGGCCAAAGGAAGTCACACTACAATGCAAATATAAACCTGCTCCACAGTGAGCTGAACAAAATTCTAACAAAACAACTCGCTACATAGCTGACCCAAATTACTGTATTGTTTTTCATTAAATGAATGCAGCCTGCCGAAAACAAAATAAGTACTTTAATCAGACTTTGCTAGGTTGACACAGACTCTCCCAGCACTGGCCACTGCACCATTTAGATGCACCAAAGGAAACAGTCACTTTCACCAAGAAGCATGTTTTGCAAGTTTCCAACTAATCCTCTGCAAACTGTTCTTTTTAGAAAATTAGATCACCTGTAGGCAGCACCCACGCTCACTTCTGACACACTGCTCACCTCTGACATACAAAAGGGCAGGTACATCTAAACATGTCACCTGATGGACTACTGTGGCAACCAAGTGCTGTCACAATATTTGGGATTATTTGCATGCTTGGGATGACTAAACTAATACCTTATTGTCATTCATGTTTTGCCAATTAAAAACAGCACATCTGTGGATAGCTATGTACAAACCATATTTTTGGGAGAACTGAATTCAGTCACTGTTACTATTACAACCCTTCAAGATGTGGTAAGAGAGAAGAGAATAATCCAGGCTTCAAAATTTCTTTTCGATGATAGTGATGATGGAGCTCTTTAATGAACTGGTAAATTAAAATATATTCTCAAAGGCTAGGGTGCATTTACCTAGCACATGCTAGGCCCAAAAAAAAAAAAAAACAAAAAAACCCAAAAACCAAAAAAGAAACTAAAAAAAACAAATTACATTCTTAATTATCTATTTGTAGAACTGCTCCTGATTGTGGTCAAGACTGTCTAAAGGAATTTCCTCTTGAAGACTTTTGGTTTGCATTTTTATCACAGAGTTGATTCCTGAGGACAATCTTAATGATCATCTCTGGCAGCCAGTATATACCACATTCAAATGCCACTCTGCATTAAAGGAAGGCACATCAGTAAAGCTAAACACAGCACTCAGCGGATTAACAAAAACGTACCATATTTAATAAAATCCCAGATTCCTGCGGTCGGTGTCCATAGAAATGCTTTGCGGTGTTGGATATGTGGTTTGCAAAGGCAAGCAAATCCTCCACGGTGCCGTATCTCACTGATGACAACCAGGGCACCTCCTGTCCTCCCAGCAGCAGAGACTCAGAGGGCTGCTTGTTTTGACTGCTGTCCTGACACATGGTCATCAGACTGGGTTCATACACCGGCGGCTCTTCGCTTGTGTAAAGATTTTCCATGATGTCAATTACGTCCGACACGTTTAAATGTGTAATTAATAAATCAATGTCTTCCTTACTGTCACTTCCGGTGCTCATGTACTCCATTCCTGTGGCGCTTTCTGGAGTCTACAGAAGGAAACACAGATACTCTGCTCACTGTACTGGCAGCTACCGTTGAAGACAGCTGGAAGCCCCGAGGGAGGACTGGGAACAGGGCTCCCTGTGCCTTTGCTGGTGACACCAGGGCCCCTGTCAACAGTGTGTGTGAGCCCGGGTAGACAGATGCTGCCGAGGGGAAAGAGACCTTAGATAATCCTCAGTGCCGCTCACTCTGCAGGGAGAAACCTGAGATCCAGACAGCTTGCTGGTTACTCACTGTGCCATCAGCTCTAGCTGCTAAAAACAAACTTTCACCACACAGTCACGTAAAGTGCAGCTCAGGAATCTCTGAAGACCTCAAGACCTTGCTCCTCCCGCCAGCTTCCAACCTTACACAACCCAGATGTTCCCCCAAACAGCAATTCTCTCTGCAAAAAACACAAGCTTTTAGACCCTGCAGAACTGTAAAGAAAAAACGATGCTTGACTAAACTCAGGAGCTAACTTGACAAAATTGACATGCTGAGGGCAGAAGCATATAAAACAGATTTTAATCTAGGGAAGGTGATGATGGTAGTTTCAGGAATTGTGCTGGGCCGATAAACTGAACAGCTTGCTTGGAGATGGCCAGAGTCTGGGGTTCAGTAAGGAGGGTGAGAAAGGACAGGATTTTTTGACCTGTTATTCAGCTGCCTCCCCTGAGACCAGAATTCTTTAATAGCGCAAAGCAAACACCCCAAGAGTCCCCAAAAGGCATTTCAACATCTAGATCAATGGCTCTCTAGAAATGGTTGTAGTAGACAGAGACCAGAAAAGTCAAATTCACCATAAGCAAGCCATGGGTGAAGACCAACTGACTATGACATTTAGCCAAAAGACATTTCAGTTCTGCACAATCAGGTGCAGCACCTGTGGAGCTGGAAATGAGAAAACGACCCAAACAAAGTGGGAAAAGAGACATTATCCCTTTGAATCTCAGAACAATTCAACTCTACTACAAAGGGAAAGAGATAACAGGATTTAAGAGATGTAAGATGACTGCAAAGCTTGCCTGTTTACTTAAACTGTGGACTCCTGAAGGCCTAGCCCCTCTCTGAAAGATCATTTAGAATTTCAAAAGTCCAAGCTGGTCTGGCAGTGAGTGGAGCAGAGTTTACCCAGCACGCTCCAGGTCTTAGGTCTGATGCTCGGCAGTGTCAGAAGAAAAAGTTGAAATATTAGCACGTAGGACAAAGCCACACACTTTGCCTATGATAGATCAGAGCTTCAGTTCTGATCTATCACAGGAAGTGCTCCACGGCAGTGCCACCTCCACAAAGAAGACCCATGCAGTTCACTGTCACCCCCAATTTACTCGAAGGTCTCTCTGCTGTACAAACGGAGTCTGGAAAGCAGCATAGCAACCATCCTGCAATCTAATACTCCTCGAGGCTCAGGCTGCTTAGGGTCAAATCTGCCCACCCGTCCCCTTTACGGTCTATGTGATGCTGGACGACCATCTTTACAGCTCTGTGCCTCACTTTCCCCCATTCATAAAAAAGAACCGGCCACCTAGCTGACCGGTTCGAGAGGATTCAGCAGTTGAGAGGATCAAGCGAGTACATGTGCGCCAGGTGGCCGTCCGGCGTCCGATGCACGATAAATCACCAGTGTCGTGTGTAGCTACTTTTGTGCATGAGAGAAAGAAGTAATGCATCGACCTAGCTTTGTAGATGATTACAGTAACCTCCTTTCTCTTATCTGCAAAGGGATGTGGCTACCAATTCTTCAGCTTCTTCACAGTAAGCTTCTAAAGCCCGCATCTAAACTGAGAAGCAAAGGGGGAGGCAGAAACCTGTGAGCTGCTTTGATGCCTGTTATCAACCACACTTCAATCTCCACACAGAGGCAGCCCTTCTCAGAAATCTCCTGCATCTCTGTGCAGGCTGTGATTCAAGCTTTGGCATTTGTGGCATTATGAAGGGAACTTCTTGGGTTAATGGAAGAACATCTGACTTCAGTTTCATGGAGCCATTTAGTTGCAGTTTCTACTTGTAGAATTTACTAGAAAAACAGAAGTTTGGGGGGGGAAAAGCACTCTAATTTAGGAGCCACACTGGCTGCAAAGACCCAAGGCTCCTAGACTGACTTATCAAATGGACAAGTGGGAAGCAAATAAACTTTCCAGTGCTAGCAGGATGAGAGAGAGAGAGAGAGAAAGAGAGAGAGAGAGAGAGAGAGAGACTGACTACAGAATTCAGATTCACTTAATGAATCTCAAGAGCAAAGACAGGTTTTGCTTTTTAAATCCTGCAGAAAGCCTCAAGCACTCATAGCACTCATACAGAAAACCTAGGACAGCTACTGTACATGTGGCAGTGAGCTGTCTGTATCACTGGACACTCTAAACGGCTCACCAACACCGACCTAGGAGATCACACACACAGGAAGCCAGGGAGAAAAGGACCTGAGAGGTGGAATGCTGGACAGTGAGTTTTTCTACAGTGTTTGCTTAATTCCTTAGCAACGAGGCTCCTGTCACACAGACCTGCCCTCCCAGCAGCCCCGTGACCAGTCAGTCTGCTAAGGGCTCCTTCAGTCTCAGCACTTTCCCACCTTGTCACTAAGCAGGCAATAAGCTAAGGTTTCTGAGTTAGGTAGGATCAATATCCACCCAGAAAAAAATGTAGATGGTGAAAGCATTCTAATTTAGCAACAAAGGCTTCGACTAGGATTGTGCCGACAAAGTTTACACTAAAAGAATCTCACACAATTCCTACTTCCTAATACAGCACAGAAGTATGCCAGTTTTAGAAATGGAGCGATGTGCCAACACAGCCAAAGCTATTTACTTCAACTTGTTTCAGAAACTAGCAATAAAATCAAACATGGACATAAATAAAACTTGTGTGTGACCAGACAAGTGTGAGTGACAACGGCGAAGATTACAGGCAGAAGCTTACGCCTGCCAAGGGGGATTGGGCCTAGTCCTACTTCCCACTTAGAAGATCTTTCTGCCAAAATGCAACACCGACCCTCTGGGAATATCTCCTATTTTTTGTTCTCAAAAAGCCCAAGAATGGTGCATTCTGGCCTTACAGAATCAAAGTCACTCTGCCGCAAAACTTCTAGATACCTCAGCTATCCTATTCTCCACAACCAAGTCCTTCAGGGGCGGAACTTACTGTGCACAACTTCAGTCCATCGGAGAGAGATGGGGCAGCAGCAGGCCCTGGAACGGACACTACAGTGCCTGCAATCAGGACTGGCTGCCACTGGCTGCCACTACTAAGGCAACCACATTAGCATCTTTACCTGGAGCAGCCTCTCAGTCAGGTCTCTCCAGCACCAAGCACTCCCCCAACCCCTTCCACCAGGCTCCTAAAGCCAAGGAGCAGGTCCATTATAAGGGCACCTATGCTCTGGGCGCGGGCAGCAGGGTGCTGCGGATGCCTGGCGCACTTACCCGGGCTCGGCAGGGTGTGTGCGACCGTCGCGCCGGCGTCCCCGCCGGAGGCGCGGTGACAACGGCTCCCTGCTTCCTCGCGCACAGCCAGTCCGGCTCTGCCCGACTGCCGGCGATCCGGGAAGGAGGAGGAAGGGGGCGGAGCCTCGGCTCCACACCTCGTGAGACCCTTGCGCAAGGTGCTTTCCAGCTGTGCCCGCCTGCAGCTGGCGACCCGTGCCTGGCACCTAAGAGCAGCTGCGCGGGCTGCGGGCACCCCACTTCCCTCCGCGCGCGCGCAGCGCTGCCCCTCTGCTGGGGTCAGCCCCGCTTCCGAGTGGACACGCGGGGCCCTGGGAAGGAAGCGAACCGAAAGATGCCCGAGCCCGTGCTCGCGTTACCTGCGGCCTTCGCGCGCGTCCGCGGCTCGGTGCACGGCGAGGGTCGGGGCTCGGGGAGCGAGGGCAGCGGGTGGCGGCGCGGACCCGGGCGGGCGCCGTCCTCCGCGGCCCCGGACTCGTAGCGTCTGAGCCGGCCCAGGGGCGGTGCGGCGCGCGCCCGCCGCCGCCTCCCCGCTTTTTCCATTTCCCTTTTCTCTCCGTAAACAGAAAGAGACTGTCCGGCTCGGGGCGAGCCTGAGCCCCAGCGCTGGGAAATTCCGGGCCCCCCCTGGCCTCGGGACGCTCGACGAACTGGGGCGGGCCTGGGAGGAGCCCCGTGCGGGGCGGGAGGAGCCCAGAGCCCGGCTCTAGAGGGGCTGGACCTGGGGTCGGAGGAGAGGCCGGCCTGGGACGCCTGACCCGGACCCCGAGGCCCCAGACTGCAGCCGCGGCGGGACGGAGCACCAGGGGCCCGCGGAGCTTTCCCGGACCTGCGGCAGGGGGCAGCCTGCGGCGCAGAGGAAAGCGCGGCTCCAGCGGCGGAGCTCGGGTCTTGCGCGCTCCGGCCTGCGCCCGCGGCGTGCGCCCCACACCCGGGAGGACTAGGCCTCCTGCGCCTGGCTGAGCCGCGGGAGGCTTAGGGCTTTGGACTTCTCGGAACCGCGTCCTTGGCGCTTCTGTTACGGGCAGCGCGGCCCGGCCCCGCCCAGATTGGTTCAGGTCCAAGCAGCCAGGGCTGCGATCCGTGCGAAAGCGCGTACTCGAGTTTAAGACCTGGGAGAGGTTGCAGCCCGGGTGGGGGTAGGGGTGGGGTTGGGGTCCCGGAGATCTGACTTTGCCCCCAGGGCCTGGTGGGGGTCTTTACCGTCTGGTTGGACGGTAAAGACTTCGTGTAGTACCTGCCTGGCCTCCCCTAACCTTTAGCCCTGGCGCTAATCGGGGTTTTCCTCCTTCAGTGGGAAGTGTTTAGTCCAGGTGACGACGGAACACAGTGCTAGGGGAAAGGCACCCCTCTCCCCGAAATTCACTTAGCCGAAGCTTCCCAACTCTGGGCAGTTCCCACGTCCCTGCCTTTCTTCCTCCCTCCGGGCCCCCAGGCACCCGGCTCTGGCACGAAGTCCGGAGCACGAAGGAGAGTTAGCAGCATCCTCGCTGTCCCAGCGACCGGCGCAGGGGCGACCCAGGCACAGCACAGACCCAAGGGTGCCCTGAGACTCCACGGGTCTCCCTCTGCACCGCGGCTCCACGCGGCTTCATTTACGCTAAATGAAACGCTCGTCTGTCCAGGAAAAGCCCTAGAGAAGGGCCAGCGGGCAGGGGCCAGCTGGGTGAGAAGGGGAGCCCGCCCTCCAGGGTGTTAACTCGCGCCCAGACCAGCTGGAGGGGCGCAGGCCATCGAGCGGACTGCAGCAAGCTACCCCTCCCGCTTGCTGGTAAAGGACCCGGGGCCCTCTACTGAGACGCGTCCGCAGCTGGTTTTTATTTTTTTCTTTTGAGGCAGGGTATCAACTCACTAAATTGCCTAGGCTGGCTCAAACTCGCCATCCTGCGGCCTCGGCCTCACAGAGTGGGGCCATGACCGGCGGCTGGCTCCACGCCTGCTCCCCAAAGTTATTCTACGAGCTAAGGTTGGGCGAGTGATGTGCTAGCGTTTCGTGGAGAATCCCTTCGGGAGTGGGGGTCCTTCAGCTCCTTGGAGGTAGGAAGAGCGGTTCCCCCTGCTCAGCGGACACAGCTGAGCCGGCTCGGACGTCCACTCTGTGGAGTCGCGCGCAGTGTCCCGCGACGTTCCACCGGAAGTATCGGTGCTCTTGAGCTTTTTTGTTGGAAATTAGGTCAGCGCAGGTTGTTAGCTGTAACTGCACCGTGAGAGATGTTTCTCTCGCCTTTGTTGCCTTTAGACAACAAAGGATGATCTTTATAAGCATTTTAAAAATAGAAACATGGAACCACCCTCCCCCTCCCCGCCTCTTTGAATGAGCTCATTAAAACCACACCTCATCTTCTGGGAACTAAGCCTTACCCGTACTTCCTACAGAGGGCTCCCAAATATAGCTGCACTTTCAGGAGCTGGTAAAACTGCAGGCCTCCTAGCACGGTCTCTGGCTGCTCCGAACTTACGAAATAGCAAATTTCGTCTGCTGGGGTGAATTTGGAGAAGTCACTTGAAAATATTTTTAAGGATTCCATCTGGCCACCGGAACAGACTCAAGGAAGAAAGAAACTGGAAAGTAAAAAAAACGTTTGCAGACTGGCTGCATTTTTCTTAGGCAGGCTTCCCTTAAGCTCCCTACTGAAAGAGGCAACCCTCTTCTTTTATTTGTAGCGTAGATGTTTTAGATGTGCCCAAAAAGTCACCTGAGCCAGAGTGCATACAATCATGGTGAGAGGGTAATTGCAAAAATCGTTTGAAAGTGTGTTACAGAACAGCTCTCCTGAAGCTGTTTGCAGGCTGCAAAATGCACTTTCAAACTGTGCTGCAGGGGCTCTTTAGCTAAACTAAAGAGGCTTTCTTCACTCAGTTCGGAACAACAGGTTTCTAATCTGTACTTTGTAAATCCGAATTAATTTGCCCATGCCAGAAAAATATATGACAATAGTTATGTTACCCGGCCTGTCCGTAACCTATGTAATCACAGTGTGGCCGTATATTAATAACTATAAGGCACTGGTTTCCTGTCCTTTGCAGATTTGTACAATACAAAACTTTAGGAATAAAAATAACGGAAATAAATTGCAAGATATTTATGTAGGGCTTGGTGAAAACTATGATTCAGTTTTCTTTTTAAAATTATAACAAAATACAAAGTATTAAGGGAAGATAATTAAATTTTGAATTTCAAAAAGGCTTTAAATAATTTTTTTTCAGTACTACAGATTGAATCCAAGGTCTTCTCACTGAGCGACATCCCAGCCCTTTTTCATTTCGTATTTTTAGAGTGGTCTTGCTCAGCAGTTAGGTTACCTAAGCTTTGCTTGAATTTGTAATCTTAATGCTTCAGCCTCCCAAAATACTAGGATTACAGGGATGTGCCATCATCCCCAGTTTAAAGGAGATCCTTTTCAAGTTAGGAGGAACTTGACTCTGATTTCATAAGCATAACATTTTCCTACATGGTTTTATGTTGAAACAGCTCTATATGCTTACTAAGATGTCTGAATAATGATCTCATCACATTTTTAATTATAAGCTTTAGATGAGACTAATAGGTAACGAATTTAAAATGATTAGCATGTTAAACAATTTTAAGCAGTTGAAGCCAGATTTTAAATACGCAGTAACTTTTTCTTCCGGACAGTAACTTGTGAATTTCAAATAGGATTAAACCTTTTCATACTTGACGTTTGGGAGCGACACAGCTGTTGTGCGGACACCTATTCTTTGTTAGAGTGGACGGCCTGGACACCACTGGAGAGGACCATCACCCCAGGGATGAAGTGCACCTCTGCAGGGTGGGAGCCAGCTCCACATCATGCCGCATCCCGCCCCTGAGCACCCCTGGGGCTCTGGCCACTCTCCACTGCCAGGTGCAGTACCAGGTCCTTCCGCTGGCTCAGACTGGAGCCCTGCTGCCCACAGTAGCAGCTGCTCTGCAGCTTAATTGCAGCATCTGGGGCTGGATCAGCAAGACCCTTCAGACCCACGGGGCCGCAGGATACACCATGAAGCTCTGCTCTGTCCCAACAACCCCTGTCACCCCAGATGTGACTGCAAAGGCAGCAGGCCCTGGGGCCTCACGCCTCTCCTGCCCAGCTTTGGGGTAAGCCCACTAGTACATTTTGGCTCGTGGGTGTGTAAAATGTCACCCTTAGCTCCTACAGTCCTGCTTCTGGTCCTCCCCAGGACTCTGGGGAGGCGTGCAGGCAGGGATGGAAGTGCAGTGCTCCCAGCCCTTGCTTTTGCTTGGACTGTGCTGCACTAGCCGCCTCTCTCCATCATTTTGCGAAGTGGGATCAGCTACCAAGCAAGGGAGTCGAGATGGGGGCGCCAGGCAGAGATGGAGGCTTTCCATGGGGAAGGGGAGGGAAACCCCCATGGCTTCTGAAGGGGCCTCTTCAGTGCACTCAGCTGTGGGTGTCCTGTGACGTGTGTGCGTGTGAAGGCCGGGCACACTGAGCCTGTGTGTGCACGGAGCCCATCTGTTCTCACGTGCAGGAAGCTAAACCTTAGGTCTCTCCAAGTGTTTAAGTTGCACCCTGGTGTAAACGGCATGCTTTTGGTTTTACTTGCTTACTGTTTTGAGTTCCCCAAATCTGAGCTCCTCGAGCCACACTTTGGAAACAGAAACTAGTGCTCCGGACTTCTGGTCCCCCTGCCAAATGAAAACTCCTTATGGAGCATTTCTTAATTGTGGTCTCCGAAATGGACTTCTCCTGGCAGAGGTGCCTCTGTGCGCATCTAGTATGTGTTATGCCCACTGGAAGAAGCTAGGGCCGCCCTGAGCAGCTGTGAACCGCCTCGGGATTTTTCCTCCTTGCAGTGCCACCTCACAGGCTCTTTCCTCTTCAGGCCCAGCCTCTGGGCCTGACTCAAGAGGCCGGCGAGCTTGAGGTGGTTACCAGGTCTCCCGCTGGGGATCAGAACCGGGCTCAGAGAGATTTCTGCCCCCTCCTAGGAGGGAGACGTGAGCCCAGGCTGCCTCAGCCCTAAGCCGCTGCTTCTGCTGTCCTGAAGGCTCAGAACATTTGGAACCCAAAGGGGCTGCTGTCTCTTCTAGCTAGTCTGGGGGAAAGCTCTCGGGGTGATGATGTGAGTGAGCAGAGTGCTGCTGGCCTCGGCCTGTTCCCAGGGCGCCCACAAGAATTCCTGGGGAGACCTCTATTCCACTGGCCCTGCGCTTCCCAGGACTGCAGGCCAGCCCTCTCAGACAGTGTCCCCACCCTGAGCCTGACAGGCAGCAGCACCCATTGGCCTCTGGGAGCCAGTGTGAAGCTTCTCGGGACCGGCCAGAGCTGGTGGTTAAGCACAGCCATTACCATCCTCATTCTTAGTTGTTCTGAAAGCTAAACAAATGTCTTTACTTCGTAAGATGAACGTTCACATCAGAGCAATTGCACAATAGCCTTCTCTGGTTGTAGACACTTAGTGCATATTGGTAAGCTTGTCGGTTTCCCATAGAAAACATTTCTAAGGTCTGTAAGGTTAAAGTTATTAGAAAATTCATGAAACTATTAAAATTTAAAGTCATCGTTAATTTGATATAATGTAGTCTAGTTTTAGCCAGAACTGGTATTAGAAAGGACATTTTAGTTTATTTTTTTAGTTTTGATTTTTATTAGTACATATTTGCAGTCCATGATTATATTCCTCATAAGGAGTTGATTCATGTACACAGCACATCTTAAATTTTTTTATGTCTTTCCTCCAGCCATACTCCAGCTCTTGGTCACCTTTGCACAAAGAAAGCTGCATAAAATTACAAATACATAAAATATGTACTAAAGACAATACATATTAAGTACCACTTCCTGACAGTTATCTCGTACTGTTGTCTCGGACTCAATCACTATTGTGTCTTCACTCAGTGGGTGGTGAAATACTTCTGCGGGCAATTCTTTCCCAAGATGCTTGAGTGGCCTCATGCTGGTGGCTTAAAACACGTCCTGGTGGAAGCATTCACCCTGGGGAGAAGAGTTGAAGGATACAGGATCTGGGCAAGATGTTCAGAGTTGCTGGTTAAACATTTACTAGCACGTAACTGTCTCTGGGCATCATTTGTTTTTTGGTACTTTTGCCACATCTTAAATTAAAAGTAAATTTTTTTGTTCCACATCCTCCTCTTTCTCATATTTAATAACACCGTCATTCTTATAACCTTGGACCTTAGCTGCATCGCTGAGCGCACAGCAGTGCTCCTGGGAGAGGGCTGGCAGACTCCAGCCATCTGTCCCGGTGGGCCATAGGGCAAGGCGGCACTCGCTCTGGGGCAGTTGGGGCACTTCCACTCAGAATGTTAGCTCTGGCTGATGGCACAGTTTCTGGACCAGTGCTTTCCACTTGCCTCCGAAGAGGCACCTTGGAAATTCTCATGTAGCAGAGACAGGTTTGGGCCCCAAAATCTGAATTTCAGAAAGTGTGAAGGGACTGTTTTACGAGGAAGTATGAGCCAAGTGCCACAAATACTTTTGGGATTCACATCTCTGTTTCACATTTTCTGACCTTTTGTGACCTTGGGCAACTCACTCCAACTTACCTATGCTTGATTTCTTTATTTATATAAGGGAAAAAAGAAGAGCTACCCTGTTTTTATCTTATTTTGCATAATATCAAACAAATGTGTTCACAATATACACAAGAGGAGAAAGGTAAAATCAGTTATGCCTGTATTGACAATGTGGTAAAATACTTTTGAAGACATACTTTCATTTACTGGTTAGTGATGGTCACTAATGCAATCATCCTGAAAGCTGCTAAAAATAACCCCAATTTTATATTTGATGCATCTGAAATTTAGAGATAAGTTATGCAAGATAACATACAAAGCCAAAATTCTAAGCCGCCTTCATTGGGTTCAAAATATGTAGCCACTGAATTATTATACAGGGAAATGCCTTGGCTATGGGCGACACACCATGACCTGTCCCCTGGCAGACCATGAAGCCGTAGGCTGGTCCTCCCCACTTCTGCCCACAGCTTGCTCCAGGTCACACCTAGCCCCTTCCATCCGGCTTGACTGAAACCCACACCACTGTGGTTCTGGTGAGGGGAACTCTTGTCCATCATCACCACAGCTCCACGCTCAGAGCCGGGATTCACAGACCTGGGGCAAGGGCAGGAAAAACGGCCGAGTCTTATTGGCTCCAGTAATTAAATATGCAAAAGCTTCCGCTGCCCCAGCCTAATGTGTGGGCGACAGCCTTAACTGCTCCCAGAACACTGCTGGGGAGCACCCCAGAGTCCATGCTCCATGTTGTTAATTTATACCTGTTTGCAAAGCAATTCCTGTTTAGTAAACCTCTCCAGAAAATAGAGATGATGGCATTGAGGTGGGCAGTAAATGCTGTCACATTTTAGCAAGCGTCAATCTGGTTTTCTGTATAAGACACAAATATTAAGACTTTACTGCCAGGTGTGATGGCGCACACCTGTCATCCCAGCACTCAGGAGGCTGAGGCAGGAGGGTCACTGCAAGTTCCAGGTTAGCCTGTGCTACATAGTGGGTTCAAGGTTGGGCTGAACTACAAAGCAAGACCCTGTCTCAAAACAACCAAAAAAAAAAAAAAAAGACTTTATTATTGGCCAGGCAAGGTACTGACATCCTGTCTCACAAAGTGCTAGGAATATGCCTGGGTGATAGAGAACTTGTAAGTTTAATCCCCAATATCACAGAACAGCTGTGTGCAAAACCCAGGGGCCTACAGCTTCATCAGGGAGAGAGAGACACTGGATGATCAGCTAATACCTGTAAGCATACAGCTTGTGACTAGAGCCAGGGAGGAAGCGGACAGGTGGAGGAAGTGAGACGGCTGTGGGGAGACGATTCCACCTCACTGAGGTCAGAGCTTTCTTTCTGAGAATGCGACTCCCTCGTACAGATAATGCTGTAGATGACGGCAACCCGTCATGAGGCAGTTAACTAGATACTTGTCACTCCATGGATGCATCGATTTTGTTACTAGTTGCTGTGCAGAGAGTCTCGAAGTAAGCAACGGTGATTTCACCTGGTACCTGCACTTCATAAATGATGAGACTGAGGTCAAGCGGTGACTCAGAATTACACTACTGTCAAATGATGGAAGCAGACTCAGAGTCCAGCTTTTTGGACTCTAAATCCCATCCATGACATGTGGCTCTTTCCAGAAAGATGAATAAAAAAGGAATGCTGTACTATCTAATTCTTACAAGTCTACCAAAACCAGCTATGATCAATTTCATAGTATTTATATTTTTGCCCAGATGGGAAGTCAAGAGTAAAAGAATGAACATGTTTTAGAGCATATGACACCCACCGCCAATTTTTGTTTTCCTTTTACTTGTTGCATGATTTGGAAAAGCTATTTAATTCCCCTGAGATCTGATTTCCATATTAATGAAAGAAACATAGTAAATGCACCTGTTATTTCAACGTTTAAATACAGAAAACAGTGAGAGATTATAGTAAAAAGACCATTATAAAGCGTGACCTTTCCAGTGCAGTAGAACAGGTTTGGGAGCTCTTGTTGGTGGCTGGATTTTCCTTTCAACCGAACAGGGCCCAGGTTGGTAACAGAAACCCCAGGTTGTGCGTGGAGAAACCGGTGTAAGCAATTCAGCAGGCTGAAGCCATCTCACTGTGGTTTTTCTTTTTAAGACACCAAAGCTTCCGGTTTCCTTTAGTGTCTCTTTTACTACATTCACTTTATTGCATCATAAGTGTTGTGGTCATGGTTTCATTTTTACCACGTGAACTGGATTATCCCATTGCAAATCTCCCTCCAGTTCTTGGAAAAATAATCTGAATCTGATAAGGCGTAGGACATTTTTAAGGAAATACCCAGCTAAGAATCTGTGAACTAGTTAGCAGTTTGCAGAGGCTTTGGGGATCTTGAAGGGCTCTGTAGAAAGGTCGATTTCAAGGTCTAGTTTCGAGTTGCAGGGATTCCATGGAGTGCTCATCCTTTCAAACAGGGATCAAGCCTGCTTTGTAGTCACGGGCCTTCCTATGAGGCTCCGCAGGCAGGCTTACCTTCTCCTAACCCAGCTGGGATGCCACATACCAAGTAGAAGTGGCTGAACCCATGGAGAAATTTTGGGCTCCAGGAGACCCTCCCCAGTGCTGGTCCTCACCCAACTACAGGCTGATTTCCGGGGCCTTCCTTGCATGGGGCAGTCTCACTGCAGTGTTGTGGCCCCAGCACCTCCTAGGGTACTCAGGGGCTCTGAATGGGCAAGCGCCTGAAGAGCAAAGAAACACGGCGAGTAATCTCACTTCCCTTTGACTCCTCCAATGGTGTTTTCTTCCCTCTTTCCCCTCCTTTGATAAAGAAAGGGAGATACGAGCTAGCTGTAGTGAGAACAGAAATGAGTACAGTGGACCCTTGAATTACGACTGGCCTCACAAATGAACAACTTGGGTTATGACCAGAAATTTAGGCTTCACTTATGACCAAAGTCCTGAGTTATGACCCAAACGGCAGCAGGTTGTAAACAGAGACTCGCAATACGAGGAAAGTACATGAAGCGTCAGTCTGAGCCCAGATGCCTGTGTGTGAATGTGATGTGAGTCAGTGCTTTATGTAATCGCTACGATTACTGCTATCAGCATGGTCCCATAAAAGCTAGAAAAGAAGCTAAGGAATGGTAGGTAAAGAAAACAATCGAAAAGAACAATGTCAAAGAAAAGAGAAAAACAGACAACCTTCGACCAGTTTTCAGTTCTGACCTAGTGACCCAGAAGCAGGCCCTAGCAGGCTACAGACTGTCCTGAGCAGAGAAAGGACACCAGAGCCAGGTTCCTGCTGTTCCTGTGGAAGGGGACTGTCCTTCCAAACAGTAACCACCTTCCACTCCTTCCTCCATGCCTGCAAGACACAGATGTCAACTTGGATGGTGAGCGCAGTATGAAATTGTTGTTCCTGGTAAACTAGACACATTTTATAACCTTTTGGTGAACACACTAGGAAAATGATTGGTGTTTCTGGTAAATCACACACATTATACAATCCTCTTTTTGAAAAGTTAGTTAAGGGGTACTTTGGGAGCTTTGGAATGTATTATAGGTATTTCCATTATTTCTTATGGGAAAAATAATTTGATTTATATCCAACTTTTGTTACAACCAGCCCTCGTGAATGAATTGAGTTCATAAGTTAAGAATCCATTGTAATTCTATACTAGTGGCTGTATGTCTGAGTTCATGGGCTTGTTGATGGTCTAAGTTCAAGAATTCATTATTATAAGATGGGGTCACAGTTGACATTTAAGTGAATTAATATAACTAAATCAAAACATTGTGTAAACAAACAGAACAAAATGTGTAAACAAACAGAACAAAATGCACTCACTGTTCTCTATGGAGAAAAAGTACTTATTTACCAAGAGCTGGGTTACATGAGATATGTTCAAGTGGTAAACAAACTCTTCAAAAAAGTACATTAAGAAATAAACACATTATTTATAGATTGCACACATACATGTCATGACAGTTTCTAGGTTTTATCATATTGAAGAGGTTGAAAATTGCAGATTCCGAGAGTTTCCGGACCAGTAGGTAGCAGGAGAGAGATCCTCTCTGAGAGAGACAGCTTAAATGCCAGAATTTAACACCTTGGAGAGACCCATACAGAGAGAGATGGACTCTGTCAACCCAGGAAGAAACTAAAGTTAAAAAAACTGCTCAAATATGAGGTCCCAGGGCTACCATTAGTGAAGCTAAGATCAGCTAGCACGGCGCCCTCCTTGAGCCACCTTAATTCCTGCCGAGAGTGACCTGACCGACCGAACTGCCTTGACCGGCCCTGCACACGACCCACCCAGTGGCACCGTGAATTTGCGCTGCAGCCGCGCTGAAGTCGGAGGTCAGGGAGCCCAGCAGTTCTCAGGGACCGGCATCAACACATGGTGAGTGATGGAATAAGACCCTCCCACGGGAAAGGGGAAACCGACTGGATGACATATTGGATTTGGGCAGGACAGCCCTAACTCCATAAGGAAGTGGCTTCAGTTGGTTGCTCCCCTCGCCAAGTAGATTGGTGGAATCTGCTTGGATTGGGCCGTGCCCCTGGCCAGGACCCAGTGGGTTGCTACAAACTAATTCCCTGAGCACAGCCGCACACTGACACAGTGAAGGCCTGCAAAGGTTGACTGCCCTGGAGGGGAGGAGCCAGCGCACACTGCCCATGCTTGAACTTCAATTTCTGATAGCAGAAGGCAGAAGGCAGAAGCTCCTAGCGTGCGCCCTCTAGAGGAACTTTAACCAACAAGCAAAGGGGCTAGAAATTGCACTATACTCGTGTATGGAAGGAACCAAAAATATGACAAGAGGGAGAAGAAAAAAACCCCAGCCCCCAACCCTGAGAACATTGATCCAGGAGAGATAAATACAAAAGAGATTGAGGGCAGCAAACATGCAACATCAAACACAGCGTTAGTGGACATAAAGAGATATCTTCAGGACCTCGTAAGTGGGATCAAAACTGAAATATTAATTCAAATTAAACAAGAGATAAGTAGATTAATTAAAGAAAGGCTGGGCACCTCTCAAGAAGACACAGACAGAAGAATGGAGGAACATAAAAGGAGAGAAATGTTTAATGAAGAATAAAAAAAACCTAGAATTCATGAAGCAAATTCAAAGAGATTATCAGGAAACTAAAGACTCCATAGAAAGCTGGCAAAACTGCTTGAAAGAAACTAAAGATAGACTATCAAAAATTGAACACAGGCTTGCAATGTGTGATCATGAAAGGGAAGATCTCTTAAAAATAACAAGGGAGCAGGCAGTAACTATACAAAGACTAGAAGACAACAAGAGGATCTATAACTTAAGAATAAAGCATGTGCATGAAGAAGTAGGAGTAAAACAGAAGAACTGCAAAGGCTACTCACAGAAATTATTAAGGAAAATTTCCCAAGCATAGAAAAAGGAAATGATATGCAGAGGTATGAAGCATGCAGAACTCCAGCCACCTACAACCAAAACAGAGCTACACCTAGACACATAATAAGCAAGATCCCAGAAATTCAATATAAGAACAGAATATTAAAAGCCTTCATAGAAAAGAAACAGATCACCTATAAAGGAAAACCCATCAAAATCATGGCAGACTTTTCGACACAGACCATTAGGTCAAGAAGAGCTTGGAGTGAAGTAATTCAAGCCCTGAAGGAGAACAACCTCTAGCCCAGATTGATGTATCCTGCAAAACTCTCTCTAGAAATTAATGGAGAAGCAAGATGCTTCCATGACAAAGAGGAACTGAGAGAATTTGTGACCACCAATCCAACTCTACAAAAACACTGAAGGACATTTTAGAGAGAGAGAGAACAAGAATATGAGCATTTCAGGAACAGTGGCAGAGAGGCCTCAGTGAATGGGGCAGATAGTTGAGTGGAACAGAAAAATAGACAACCAATGGCAGAAAAACAGAATAGCAGAAATAAGGCAGAGAGGATTGGCTGTAATCTCTAGTATAGATGGCCTTGAATTATTAACAGAGAGAAACACAGGCAGAGTAGATCAGGAGATAGGGTCCATTGAGAGGCTTTATATAGGGAGGCAGTGGGACCCAAAACAAGCAGTGCACCCTATGGGAGTGAAAGGGGAGGAATTGTCTAAAAAAGGGAGGCAGAGGATATTGTTAATTGGGTAACAAGATTTAAAATTTACATTATTCTCACTACTCTGCTTGGATGGATTACGTGCTGTTCCAGTTTGTCTACTTAATGCTAGATTTGACATGGTCAGCTATCCCAAAAATAAGAGGACATATTATGGTAATCATCCCTAATGTCCTATCAACTTAATATGAAGCCCTTTATAACTTACACTGTCTTATTATGACTGATCTTATTTGAATCTGGGTTGTTAGATTGCTACTTTGTATTGACTGATTTTATTTAAATCTTTTATGATGGATAGCATCAAGTCTAAGTGTATAGGCAACTACCCTGAAGATGACAAGATTCACTAAGATACCCACTCTGGTTTGATTATTACTTGCTTTTGAAGTCTTATAATGTCTCTAATGCTTTATTTTTATTAATGTTGTTATATACTGCTGAGACATCATGGTAACCATTGTAGATCACCTTGTATTGCGGTTATATATGACTTTTTTGCTTCATGCTTTTCTAGGAATTGTTTTGTTTTACCTTGCTTTGTTTTGTTTTTACCTCTAATAAAAAAAGGATAGATATACATGTAGAGACTCATGCAAGTGTAGAGCTTATAAACAGTTTACGAGAACCAACTATATAACACATGTTGAAATGAACACTACTTTGAAGAAAAAGAGACAGTACAGTACCCAGTGCTGATTCCATAATGTCATGATGTGTAATCCAGCAAAATTATCATTCTTTGTTCAAAGTGATTTTAGCTTGCTTTGTTTTGTTCAAGTTCAACACACATGAAGGTATGGACAGCTGTTTTTAGGAGAACAAGAGACACTATGACAGCCATTCTCAGCTTCCCTATTGTCTGGTCTTGAAGACCTGAAACTCCCTCCTCGTCCTGCTCAGATCAATTCCATACTATGTTGTTTCATGTGAATTTCCTGTATGTGACAATACGGACAACTATTTGGAAGAAAACAAGAGTCAATACAATAGAGAGTGAATATCTCCGATTGTCTAGTTTTGGAATTTTTGTCCCTTACATTGCTTTCTTGTGATCTGCTTTGTTCTGTTTTGTTGTGTTTAATTTTACACTTTTGATATAATTGCATGTATATTTGAGTGGGTAAGATGGATGACCATATTGCTGGTTTTTTTTGTCAGATTATGGAACAGAACTGATAACAGACTCACTGTTTGAATGTCTACATGTTTTAACTTTATAATTTGAACAACTATTTCCAAGAAGTCAGTATGTAATTTGTCAGTTAATAATCTCTTAGGGTTTTTTGTTGTTGTTCTTTTCCTTTTTTCCTTGGAATTCTGTATTGTTGCTACCCTTTATTCTGTTTTGTTTTGTTTTTCTTTCTTCTCTTTAAATAAAATAAAAAAAAATTTAAAAAAAAGAAAATTGCAGATTCCTTATTTCATACCATAAGCTCCCTAATGTTTCTGAAGAAAGAAGCAAACCCTTGGACCAACATTAGAAACCCTAAGTGTCTCAAAAAGAGAAAGAGGACTTAGTTTGGAATATATAAAGTAAAAGTGTAAAAACACTGGTGTCCCATTCCAAAAGCCAGTGTTCACACTGTAAAATGTTTGGCTGCAAGCACTTGGTGCATGAGTTCACATCTATTTGATTTTCATGTTTCCTGAACAGCAGCAATTAATTGCTTAGAAAAACTCACAAGGGAAAGAAAAAGTTGCCAATGCAATCCATTAACACAAAACATCTCACAGGATAGCGAAGAAAGTCAAAACTCCTTCAATGGGACAGGAGAATGTAGCTCAGTATTAAGAGTTTGAACCCCACCACCAACAACCTACAACACAACAACAACAAACACCCCAAAACAACAACCAAACCCCTAATCTTCTCCATGAACAGCACCTTTTAGGTCAGAGCTCTGTTTAACTCACTGATTAGCAGAATTTCTTTTGATCTTAATAGAAACATTTCCTATCATTTAAAGTCAGTTCAAAAGCCCTCTATGTTTTCTAAAGTTCATGGATTACACTGTCTTTAAAGGCTGAGACTTTTGGTCACCTAGGCTACTATTAATTCTATTTTTTTTTTCACTTTGGTCAACTTATTTAATTTTTGTGTGCTTCAGTTTTCTCTCCCATATAATAATGGATATTAGTCTATTTTATATTATAATGTTGCAGTCGAGAGTTTGCAAGGAGGACAAGACAATACCAAACACATAATTTATAGTATTATTTATAATGGTCACCCAAGAAGTCACACACAAAGAAAATGCAGGAGATCTGTCTACAACACTAAAGACCTAAAAAGTCCAGCCATCGGCCTGGATCCCATGGCAGTACCCTGCATGAGTGCAACTGAAGGCCTACAGCCTACGACAATGACTCATGCAAGTCTGTTTCATGGATCTGCACTGGGAAGGCCCAGAGATCGGCAGTGGAAGCCAGAGAGTCTGAGCCAGCAGGATGAAGGATCTGTGCCAGCAGGCTGAGGGGTCTGCACTGGAGACAAGCGATGCTCAAAATAAGGACCAGGGCTCTGCTGAAAACTACCACAGCCCTCTTCAGTGACAACAAGGTCCCGAGCTCCTCCGACAATGAGAACAGCTGAGTTCATTTCAGGAAGTCAGTGTGACAAGCTTCTTCTAGAGATAGAACAGCACACATCTTCCCCTCAAGCCAGGAAGCGATGCCTAAAGTTAGGACCAGAGCTCCCTCCAAGCGAACTGCAGCCGTTCTCAGCTACAAGGTTCCGAGCTCCTCTGACGATAACAGCTGAGTTCCTCTCAGGGGAGCCAGCATGACAAGCTCCTCCAGGAGAACCAACGGCTCAAAAGAACCAACAGCTCCAACCACCACCATTTAGGAGAACCCACAATGCTACTTTTCCTCTCCAGGTCTCCTTTTTTTGCTGGCAACTTTCCTCAGGGGGGTCATCTATACTCAGAACTATGCTGATTCAGTTCAGCTGGTGTTTAAATTGACCACCAGTTTTCAATCCATCACATATAATTTTAAATATTTTAAATGTTTTATAATAAAATAAACCTCCAGTTGTAAAATGAACTTTTATTCCATGTTTTAACTTCTCTGAAATAAGTGTCTCACCATCATAATAAAAAAAGTACTATGTCATAATTGATAGCACTTTTTCTTAGTGGAGCTGAAAATAATGGAACATCTCACAGATGATGTCTTAGAGTAGATGAAATGTGAGAATAATAGTTTTGTGGAGTTTAATTGAGCTAAAAAATAAAATGCTTAGCGCCATGACTGGCTAATAGAAATTGCATGGTAAATATAATTTATTATTCTGAATCACAGATGGACTGTAAACAAATCCCCCTTGCTGACCATTTGGATTGTTTTAGTTTTCCTACTAGTGTATATGACATTGAATGTGCTGATATGTAAAGATTTATGTGTGTCTCTAAATAGGATAGACACTTAGAAGTGGAATTACCCAGTCAAAAATCATGAACACATTTAAAGGATGGACTTCTAATCATAGTGATTAGGAAATTAGTCACACTCAGGTTAGAAAGATCACTTATTCTGACCTTAGTCTTTGTGTCAAACTTCTTCAATTTTTACGCATGTCAAATAGGGGAAAATAACATTTGTAGGTATATTGTGATGTTTAAATAAGGTGATGTGGCAAAACACAACCTAGTGATGGCACATAGTAAGTTCAAAGCCAAGGCAAACGATGAAGACATTAAGAAAGCAGCAGCTGTCCTGGACTTTACTCCGCTGGGAGTAAGAACTCACCGACTGTGGAATCACCAGTTTCCAACAGTGACCCCAGCTGGCCTGGACAGAAATAGCAGCAGCAGACAAGTGGGTGTTGTCACAAACCATCAGATTTACCAGTTCCTTCCCATGGTACTTTTTTTTCTCTTTAAAGAAAGCTTCATTTGCTACATACATCCTAGGAATGTACAGTAAATGGAGCAGGATCTAAAAAGTCTTTCAAATACAGAGCAGCTAATGATAACTACTAACGTGTTTGGAAACAGAACCCTAAAACTTCTTTTCAAAAAAATGTATATAGTTTGTTCTTAACCTTAAAAAAAATTCATATTTCAAGTTGTAAACTTACCCCAGTGTGTACTATGAAATGGTTTTGAAATAACAGAAACAAATAAGACCACAGATACAAGAGGCTCGGTGACACTTAACTGGCTGTCACCAACATTTGTTTTTAAGGTAGTTTGCTAGTGGACGTGTAAAGATCATTTTCTTTTCCCAACAACTTATAGGAAATACAATACAGTAACAACTCTGGGAGTCAGAGCTTCATCCAGTGAACCTCTGTGGCATTTCTTCCCTGGAAGGACAGTACTTCCTTCATGCATGTCAAAGGACGAGGATCCGAGCCACACTGCACTTTGTTGGAATACCCATTCCAACAGATTTGCCTTTGGACATGGAGTGCTAGGCACACCACACAAGGAACACCACACAATTACTTCTTGTCATTTAAGAACGATAAAAAGAAACACCAGGCACTCAATAATAGTATAGAACAGCTAAATAAATATTCCGTACATATAAAAACCTCACCATGCTGAGGGGGGAAAAGGTATCTGGGAATCTCTTAATTTAAAGAAAATCTAGAAGTATTTGCTAAGGGCATGATCCTATTGTTAACTGACAAATAAGAATTCAGCCACAACAAAGCTTGAACGAGTGAAAGGATCTGATGTACCTCTAACATGACACAGACACACAACTGTGTATTTGCTATCTCCTGCACACCCATCTCCTTGACAGCAATCCAAATTGACGGAGTTCACAAAATAAACCCTGGAATGAGAATGCCACTGTGCCTTACAGTCACTCTGCTAACCAAAAGCCTTTAAACAGGCACGGAACAATGCAACAGTATGTTCACTTCCTAAGAAAACCAACCCTTCCGACGACACTGAAATAAAATGGTTTCATTTTGTATTACACTGCATACTGCATACGGTGGGATTCGTGCAACATTAAAGGAGTAGAAGTAAGCATTAAAGGATATTTACAAATTCTTTTAACCCCTATCAGTCTCTTCTCCTCCTGGACTTGCACCTGCCCAAATTCACCCACGAGTGCTCAGTGCAAGGAGAGCTGCTCGACTGAGCTAACACGTTGTTAAGGCCCTGAATGCCCACACATGTTTTACATGGAACATGGTAAGAAGTCAGAAGCTGAACTTTCTGCTGGGTCTTGTCTACAGTAACATACATTCTTTGTCTCTAAAGGCTGAACTTCAAAAACAAATAAAATAAAAGCATCAGGAAATCAAAGTGTTATATTGGTCAACTTAAATAGCTATGCCAAGATGTCTTATGCAAACATAATAAAACCCTGAGCTTACACGTAGTCTGCTACCGAAAACAGCACGTATAAAAGAGAACATCTCCCCAGCCAGAATGAAAAAAATACAGTGAAACAAAAATGCTTCACCAAAAACCCAGGAAGAATATAAAGAATATAAAAGCCATTTCTCTGTCAGAGTTCTTCATTTGCCCCAGACTTGCCAAGTGTGGAAGTTGGGTGGGGTCAGAGCTGGGAGGTGGCGAAGAGCACAGTTAATAAAGAAGGCACCAGAGCCCAAGAGCACAGTGACAGGTGAGAGTTTCCCAGCGTTTGGACACAGGCCATGACGAGTCTTCCCTGCTGGCCTAAGGACAATGCAGTGTTCAGCTGACAGTAACACTGGTGACCCTCACTGCTGGCGAAAACAGCAGAGCTCGTTCTAAAACTGCGCTTTCCAGATCACCTTTAAAATCACGTCTTTTGGGCTGGGGATTTAGCTCAGCAGCATAAGTGCCTAGTCGACTGGCAAGCCCAAGGTCATGACCTCGATCTTGGTACCAAAAACAAAAACAAACAAAAAAATCACATCTTTTGTAGTATTTTAAAGCACTATGGTTTGTATCTTTAAATATTGAATATATTTTTTCAAAACCATTCCCAAGGTCCTCAAGTGTGCTTTTTTTTTTAACATGGTAACTACATTCAAATTTTATTTGTCAATTTATTTGTTATACAGTTGTAAAATACATGGCTTTTAATACTCACATTTTAATTTAAAATTTTTTGCTTTAAGTTTGGTTTTCTTTTTGTTTGAGAAGAAGAGAAGGCTATGAACACAATGCTCTTTACTTCTCTTTCACATCAATCCACTGCCAACGCTTCAGGTTCTAGATATTACAAAATTTTGTGTGGGAAAATAGTAGAACATTGGTGGTTGATGGGCAACCAGGAGTAACAGAGGTATTGTGACCAGCCAATGACATAGCGTGTTTTTTTTTAAGTGTGCTTTTTTTAATATATAGCTGATCTATTATTGAAGATCCTACAAAATAGAAATATCTGAAGTACAGAGGTTAAGACAATAACCTTCATACTGAAATATATCCTTAAAAAACAAACAAAAAACCGAAACCTCTATACAAACATAGTACAGCACACACATTTTTCAAAAGATGGTATTAAGACACGGACCACTGCAGGTACAGAAATGTATGAACACATGCCTAGAAAATGGAAAACAGTCTTTACAAACCTAGCCTAAAATTTCATATAAAGGTGAATGGATGAAGAAAATGTAGTATAATACACATACAGTATTACTCTGCTAGAAAGAAGGATAAATTTGAATCATTTATAAGAAAATGGATGTACCTTGAAACCACAATTTTAAGTGAAATAAGTAGTACAAACAAGCTTAAATACTACATGGTTTCTCTTATATAAGAAATTCAAAATATTAATTAAAGAGAAAAATAAAAGATAGATAATAAGAAACAGGGAAATAGATATTTTCCAAATGAGAAGACCAGGAGATGAAGGGAGTGGGGAGACGGAAAGAGAAAGAAGACATAAAAAGAATTAGGATGTGTTATGTACCTGTATCACTCCTCATGATGAATGTAATCATTATGTACTGCAAACATGTACTGACTTTAAAATCGTACAAGGCAAAAATTTAAAGCTTTCTTATTGCATACTCAACTGCTCAACAAGGTGCATCACTCTTGGGAGGAGGGACAGTGAGGTCCACAATATGTCCATGTCCTACTTTATGTAGCCAATCACATATAAGTAGGTGGTTTCCATTTTTTTCTATCAAAAGTAATTCTGGAGTGAAAATGCTTTTATAGATAATGTGCATCCTTGTGCAAGTCTGTTGGGTAAACATCTAAAAGTAGAAGTGCTGAATGAAAGGTATGAATGTGTATTTAAAATTCACATGAGTTTGAGTTAGCTTTCTCTTTATTATATGGCATGAAAAATGGTTCTAAGTAAAGTAATCATTGCAGCAGTCTTCAGGAAATCATAATGAGTCAGAAATGAAATCCAAATTTTAAATACTCTAGACAACAACCCTGTTGATCATTCTCCATTCCAAAACGGACTCTCCTCCCAAAGCAGTTCAGGGAAAGTCCAGTGACTGCCAGTTAATCACTTATAAAATATACCACCTCAACAGATGAGGAAACTAACTCACAAAAGCTAATACTTTTACATGAAAAACTTCCTAGCAAACTTCTTCTAGTAAAAGACATCCTCAAAATAGCCACAAGTAATGGAGTTGATGGTGTATTCTCATCACTTCTTTTCAACATTATAGTAGAGATTCCAACCAGTGCAATCAGGTAAGAAAATGAAATCAAAGCTTCCAGATTGGAAAAGAAAAAGTAAAAGCAGCTTTACTTGGAGATGACATGATCTTGCCCATAGAATATCCTAAGAAATTTACGGGTAGCACCCCCAAGTCAAGCTATTAGAATACATGAGTCAGCAAGGTTACTGCATAAAAGCTCAATATACAAAAATCAATTATATTGCTACACACTTGAAGTGAACAGTCTAAAAAATATAACTGAGAAAGCAATTCTGTAGATGAGTGGGAAAGAAGGGATGCAAATTCAACAGTCCAAGCAAGTTTATTACTGAACCTGAGAGGGATCACTTTATGCAATCAGATCAGAGAAGGTATCTCTTACAGGCTAAGAGATATAGTGTTTTCTGGTGGGCCTTTGAGGGGCTGGGGCAGAAAAACAGTGGACTTGTGGCTTGCTAATGTGCTCTTTGTAACCTGCTCATGTGACCTTGAGGAATCAATCATGAGCTGCTGACATGTCCTCTGAGATCTACGGACATGCCCTTCATGGTTTAAGTAAAATAAAGCCCATGTTTCTTTAAGATGGCAGGTGTGCTCATTTGGATTGGTGGTTTCTCTATCAGGGACTTAGGGCCTTATCAATAATGCCATTTATAAGAGTATCACAGGAATTCAGCATGGCTAAGTACAGGAGGAGTCCTGATGTAGCTCCTCAAAGCAAATCAAATAAAAACACAGGTAATTAGAGGAAAGAGTGGGTCACACATCCTGAGGACAAACTCAATCCTAAATAAAAGACTTTCAGGTAAAACAAAACATATAGGACTTTAAAAAATGACAGGACTTTATAAAATGGCAAGCCAGTCCACAGGGCTGGTGGTTGAACTGCCACCTGCGTGAAGATTAGGAACCACCATTGTGGGAACTTTCCAAAAACTGATGGATTGCAATAGGTTGGCTAAATCAAGGCATACAGGATAGATTTGGGATATAAGACCCCTCACTCCTTTTGCCTTCCTCTACATAGAGGATGCTATAGTCTGGCAGCAAATTTGGCCAGCACGCACAGGTACAAGCGACCAGGAAACTGCTCCCTAACGGAAGGCCAGCTTCCATCTTTGCTTTGCACTGAGCCATAGCAGCTCACTAGAACCAAGCCATACAGAAGTTAGGGTCTTCGTTGGTTAGGGACTTTCACAACGAGTGTGGTAAGGGCAGCGAGGGGAACATGACCACCGTTCCTGCACTATGTGACAAGTGCTTAAGAGAGGGAAGTGGAGGCCTGGGATTTAAACAGTATTCAGCAGCTGTGAAGCAGTGACTGGGGGGTCGGCACCCACCCTCCTCTCTGAAGAGGAGCCTGAGATCTTGGCTCAAAATAAAAAATAAAAAGGGCTAGGGAAGTAGCTCAGAGGTAAAGTTCTCCTGAGTTCAATCTCTAGTACAGCAAGAAAAAAGAAAATAGACAAATTGATCCTAAAGTTCATGGAAAATGCAGGGATCTAAAACAGTGAAAACAATCTCGCAAAAGAACAAAGTTGGAGAATTCATACTTCTCATTTAGAACATTTTTACAAAGTTACATTAATCAGGAGAAAATGATGCTGACATGAGATAGGCTTATAGATCACAGGAACAGAACTGAGAATGCAGAAATAAACCCAGGGACATTGGTCACTGACTTCGACAAGGAGGCCAATGTCATTCAATGAGAGGAAAAAGGATCTTTTCAATAAATATTGCTGGGACAATTGGATATCTGCATGCAAAAGAATGAAATTTGACCCTTACTTGCCATGATATACAAAAAATAATTTTAAATGGTCAAAGATTTAAATGTGTAAGCTCAAAATATAAGAAATCGTAGAAGTAACACTGGGTATATCTTGGAATAGGCAACAAGAAAAAATAGATAAACTGCATTTCATCAAAATTAACTTTTGTTTTTCAAGATATCAAGAAAGTGAGCAGGCAACTTGCAGAAAGAGATAAAATATTTGTAAATCATATACTGCTAACACTTGTGTCCAGAATGTATAAAGTATCCTTAAAACTCAATAATCAAAAGACAACTCAGTTAAAAAATGAGCAAAGAATCTAATTAGGCATTTTTTCCCAAGAAAAGAAACAAATAGTCAATAATTACATGAAAAGATGTTCAACATTCATCATGGAAATCCAAATCAAAAACACGAGGTACTACTTCACACCTACCAGAATGGCTATCAATAAAGCACTAAACAAAGAATAACTAGTATGGGCAAGGATGTGCAGAAAGGGGAATGCTTATACATTGTTAATGGGACAGAAAATGAGGCAGTCCCTTTGAACAACAACCTGGGAGATTCTTAAAGTTAAAAAGAATTCCTATATGATCCACCCCTTCTATTTCTAGATATATATCAAATAGAAATGAAAACTTACATACATAGACACACAGAAATACCTGTCACAAAGATGTTGATAGCTGCCTTTTTTATAATAGCCTAAAGGTGGAAATGACCTAAATGTCATTAAGTGATGAAAGGATAAACATGTGGTCTATTAATACTATAGGATATTATTTGGCCGTAAGTGCAGTGAAGTACAGTACAGATAGATGCTACAACATTAATGAATGCTTCAACAAACTCAGAAACATGATTCTAAGTGAAAGAAGCCAGTCACAAAAGCCTACATATTGTATGATTCCATGTCCACAAAATAGGCAATTCCTGGGGAAGAGAAAGTAAACAAGTAGATACTTAGGGCTGGGACAATGGAGTCATTGGCAGTGAGAGAGAAAAGACTGCGACTCTTTTGGAGGTGATGGAATTTCTAAGGTGATTTCTGCAGAACTGTGTGAATATACCAAAATCCACTGGGCAAAACAGTAAACGAGTTAATTGAATGATATACACAGTAAATGTCAACAAATTGTTAATAAAAAGAATAAATAAAGAGATTCTGGCAGCTTTAACCTTCACTTCAGCAGTTACTCAACTTTTCTGATTAGTTTCCCTATAAATAAATGGAGATAGCAGTTGTTTTTTACTTCACAAGGTTGTGAAGATTAAGATAAGAAAAGTGTCTAATTAAAAACCTGTTACATCATTTATTATACACTAAGTCTTCCTAGAAAACTATATAAATACCTTACCCATCCCACCACCCCATTATTGTAAATATGATGCGGAGCCTTTGAAGTTACCTTTTCTCTGGAGTAATTTTAAGCACACTGTGTTCAATACATTTTAGGAGTTCGGTACCATGTTTACTTTGGAATTTTAAGGTTGTGTTCATTTTTCTTCCTAATGACATTCATGGAAATTGTCTGAAACTTTCCTGTTTTGAGAGGTGACGGAACGTAATCTAACTAGTAGTACGCACTTTTTCGAAACGTGGAGAAACTGGGGGACTCAAGCTCAATATCAAACCGGCCACACAAATCATACTATATGGATGGTTCCACGTCGGAAAAGATTCTACCACGTTCAAAACCTATGTTTTATAGGGAACTAAACAACAGCACCGAAACTGAGAATAAACTATAGTAAGTAATTTAAACTCCTTAAAACTGAAGTACTACATTTACCTCACAAAACTGCAATAAAACAAATACATTCAGTCCATGTAAATGTTGTAAATGTGGGTGTAACCTCAAACCTGTTCATTCATGCCTCAAATTCGCGTTACACGAGAACAGCTTTCCTCTAATTTGACCCTCGAGGCCCGCCGTTGTTTTCGTCTCAGCGCGCATGCGCGGAAAGCTGCTGCCCTTTCGGTTTGGAGCACGTCTCATTTCCACAATGGCTGTTCGCGGCGTGGGGCTGCTAATCGGTTTGCCTCTCCGTGCCCAGACGAGAACTCGAATCAAGTGTCCTGCTTTCATACGTCTCAGTTGTGCAGGGACTGTAGCTGCAGACCTTAGGAGAGAAGAGCAGCCTTCTGGGAGCATGGAGACAGGTGACGGCGCTGTGTCCCCGGTTGTTCAGTAGCCAAGTCCTGCAGTGAGCGAGGGAAAGGGGAAGAGTCGGGGTCGCAGGCGAAGCCTTGACTTGTGAAAGTGCCTTGGCTAGCGTGGGAGGCTGCGTTCCGTCCTTCTCTGATCTAAGATATTCGGGACCTGGGGCTGCCGTCCTTGCTGCAGTCGGGGCGGGGAAGTGTGACGTTTTCTTCGGGGCGACTCCCGCGGACAGCAGGGAAATTAAGCCTCTGAGAAGTTCAGGCCAGGAACACAGTTTGCTAGCGTTTTACAACTTGTTAAAGCAGTGTTATCAATAATAAAAAGTCCACAACCAGTTATTCGTTTCACCATTCACAAAGGTGTGCGATTTTACTATCTGAGATGTTGCTGAAGGCTGAATACTGTAGTGAAACCCAACGAATAACTGAATTTCCAGACTCTCAGCATTGCATATGAAATTGCTTGATATTTATCCTTTGGGAAAAATCCCATTAATAACGGATTAGCGTCCACTTGTCCCGCAGACGTTCTAAATTCATAACCTTATTTTTGTATGAGGGGCCCACTCCTACTGAACCCCTCTTGTAGCCTAAGGGCTTGTCTGTGATGTTCACAGTTTTTTAAAAAAAAAAACTTTGCAAGAAATGTGTCGTTGTGTTCATTCTACAGATAAAGAAAGAAGCTCAGAAAGCTAAATATCTTGTTCCGGGTCATGCAATGTAGGTCTTGAGTCAAGCAGCCAAACAAAATGTATTAATTTCTGTCATTTCTTGGAGCTACAATTTTAAAAGGAAGTTATTTTGGGGAAGAGTTCGAGAGCGTACTAAACAAGTAAAATTTCCCCCAAAGTAGATTACTGTCCTCATCAGATTGTATGAAAGAGTCATTGACAAGGAGTGAAAATACTGTGTGTGGCATCTCATTGCTTTTTTATGTAATAGAAGCTGCTTTTGTTGTAAATTTTTAAATAACCCTTTAAATTTGAGTAAGGATTCTGCCAGAGAAGCAGTTGAACTCGTAAGGAAACATTTCATTGGGTGTCATTAGCATAATATTGTAATTAGCGTGGCAAAATGGAACTTTAGAAGTTAGATTTTTTTTTTCCTTTTAGAAAAAGTAGCTTCTCTAAACTTCTTCAGGCTAGGGACCTGAATAGCTACCCCCAACTCTTAGCCCAGATGAACAGAATATGCAGGTGGGCAGGGGAGGGAGAGATCTGGGCCCAGGAGAGACTATAGCTAACCCTGAACATGTCTGTTGTCTCCTTGTATTCTCTTCTTGCACTGTTCTTTGCTATAAAAGCCTCTAGCGTACGTGTACACTGTGAAATGGTGATTTGAGGCAGATAGTCTGCTCTGTCTCCTCTGAGTTAGCTTTGAATAAATCCGTTTTCTTTTCTGCCAAAATAAATGGTCTTTGGTAGGGTCAGTGAGATGAACCTAAAATGGCCAGTAACAACATAACTAAATTTTCAGAGACTCTTCCAGGGGCATTAATGAACAACAAAATGCTTGTTCAGATTTCTTTACCATTTCTAAAAAAAATGAAGATAGCTATACCATATTCTCACTTAGAGGCACATAATTTATAATTGGAAAGAACTTGAGAAATATCCAAATTTAACTTTTTACTCAGTGTGAGAACTCATGGCCAAAACAGTCATAGTAACATTTTATGTTACTAAGGAACACTTGTTCTCATAAATCCAATGTGATCAGATTCTAGTGGTTGAAAAATATTTGTAATGAGGTAGAATCTACTAAGCTCCCATTTCCATGTTCGCCTTAGTCTTGACAGCTTTCACGTAAGAGGCTGTAGTAAGAGAATACACGTGGTAAGAGAATAAGAGTGTATCATTCAAGACTCGGGTGCAGATGACAAAACCTAATTCATGTTAACTTAAATAGGTTAGGGAGAACACAAACCCATGTAACAGATTGGCCTGCATTGCTACAGTCAGTGCAGATTATTGCTCTGTTCCCCAGCTACTGTTTGGAGCCTTTTAATTTCGGTTTCTTCTGCATCGGTGTGCTGATAGTGGGGATGATGACAGCTCCATGTTCCCATGTGTGCAGCATTCTCCAAGGGGAATAAAGTTATTTTTTTACCTATCTTTGGAAGATTCTGGGAAAGTTTTTGATTGATTTTATGCCCAACTTTTGGACCGAAACAAATGTCCAGAATCATCTGGTAATCCTGGCCTAGTTAACGGGAGGGAGTTGAGTGTGATGGTAGGGTACTATACCAACAGGGCCACGGTACCCACAAAGAGGGTGTGTTTCTGTTCGTGTGCCTTTCCGTGTGTTTTAAACAAATGGGTGTGCCTTTACCAGATGCCAGGCAGCCAAGCAGTAGCTAAATTCTACAAGAGGCTGTCTAGTTTCTGACATGTTTGGATTTGTGCATTAGTTTCTGTAGTGATTCCTGCCCTATTTTAAGGGAGTGAGAAAGAAGTGTGTACATACTTGTATGTGACAGTGCTTGTAAACTAGAATGCTGCTCAGAGAGAAAGTTCTGCATTTGAAGACAGCACTCAGCTCTCAGTTCTCCTTAGTCCCGCAACCCCTTAGTGGCACAAGTCCTCACTTCACAGTAATTCTTCATCAGTTTCTGAGTTTTTGTCGTCCGAGTGTTCTTTGACTCAGTAATATTCTTCATGTCTGTTATATTCATGTGTCCTGACCAGTAATTAGCAAAAAAAAAAAAAAAATAGTATTACCCTGTGAATTTGGATTTTTAATAAGACAGAAATCATATATATAAATATATATAGACTCATCCACACATATATATGTATGTATACATATGTAATATATATACACATAACATTCCTCTGAGGCATTGTGAGTTTTCATCAGATTTCTAGAATTACGTTATAGAGCCACTGCTAGGTTAATTTTTCCCCAATTATATGCTGTGTTTTCACTTTGATACAACTTTAAAATGTATGGAAAGCTAAGGGCCACACTTAATACTTAGCAGTTATTAGGATAAATGATCTGGAGCAGGATTTTTACTTTTACAAACTTCTGTGCCATTTGACTTGTTCAGTAAGCAGTTGGATGTCAGGGTAGACTGAATGAGAATCAGAGACAAGAATGTGAAAGTGGAAATTACAGCTGAAGAAGGGGTGAGATGCTTCAAACAGAGCCAGTAGCCTAAGAGAAGGATGCATGACCTGATAGGAAGGAGCATGATAGTAAACTAAAATCCAGTTGAACAAGGGTAGAGTCGTTCCTGTCCTCAACATGGAAGAAGATATTCTTCCATATTGTTAAATAAGTGTGTAACAGTACTGTGAATTACGTTCCTTCATAGATGCTAAAGTAAGGTAATACAGAGGTGGAGGAAATTCTACCATGGAGAATCAGAAGGCTTCACAGACCTGAGCAGAATTTGGAGGAGGAATGGGATTTTGCCAGACAGAAAATGAGAAGGTGGGCACTCCTACAGAGGGGTAAAGGCAAGAAAGTTTGTAGTGTGTGACAGTTTGGGTGCATCGAATACCGCGTGTGAAAAATACAGAAGGCAGACACTAAAGGGGAATGGAGTATGAGGCCCTGGCTGCCTGACTCCATGTTGTGGACTTTAGACTTGATCTTTGAGACATTGAGTTGTTGCCGGGGATGTAGCTCAAACGCACAGCATCTTCCCGACAAGGGCAAGGTCGTGAGTTCAATCCCTGGTACCCCCCCCTTCTTTTAAGCAGAAAAATCAAAAGACTGCAGTGTTAAAAAAGATCATTGTACAAAGATCACAGTGTGAAAGACTGCTTGAGAATGACAAAACTAGGGCAACTAAGACCGGTTTGAAAGTCTAGCTCTTTTGATAGTACAGGCCAGAAATAAAAGATTGAATAAAGGACTGGCAGTGGGAGTGGAGAAGAGGGCACATCCTTAAAAGATACGTTACCAGCATTAGTACAGCAGGCGTAAGAAAGCTCTCCTCCACGTTCCCCCAGTTAAAATGCTGAGCAGGCCTGGATGAGTTCTCCGCGTGCCATTGGAGCTGCCCCCCATGGCTGACGCTCACAAGCTCAGTTCGCTGGTGTCCACGAAGATGTCTCGGAGCTTACTGAAGCTAAGAGCATGTATTTGGAGAATTTCCTGGACTCATCAGTTTTACAGTGTTAAACATGAAGTACTGAAAACATGTACTAATATGAATTTCAAAAAAACCCATGAGGCTAAAAGCTTACACTAATTTCCAGATATCAGTTAGGTTTTTGATTCTATTTGTTTGGAATTTTGTTGAGAGTACCAGTGTTAGGCTGAGAGAGTCTAGACTTTTAGTTGTTTTATGGATTGTTTTGTTTTTTGTGTTTTGAAGCAGGGTCTCACTAGGTAGTTCAGGCTGGCCCTGAACTCACTGTGTAGCCCAGGCTGGCCTGAAACGCGCAGTGATGCTCCTGCCTCAGCCTCCTGAGTTTTGGGATTACAGACGTGGGTCACCGCACCTGCCTTAGACTTTTAAATACCCAACTGAAAGCTAAATATCTTGCAGAGGTTGGAGGCTGCATTGTTAAAATTCAGTGTGTGTGTGGCTTTACTATTTTCTTCAGACTTGAACTTTTTCTTCCTTATTCTTAGTTCGTTTGTTTATCCTCCCTTAATTCTTGACTGTCATTCTTGTTTTCATTCCCTGTAAGACTTTTACATCTAGAAAGGCTTTTAATAAATGAAAACCAACCAACCCACAAACAAAAAGCCCTCCGTTTCCTCATAAACTTAGCATGGTCTCTTCTTGGTTGGGCAGCTAAGTTTTAAATTCTCTCACTTCTCTGATAACAGAGCACATGATCAGTGGTAGCTTGATGGTAATTGTTTGAGGCAGATCAAGAATCTTGACAGAGAAAAACTGCTTAATAACTTACTTCTGAACGTTGAACTTTGGGGATCATTGTTGCATTGCACATGGGCTAATAGTTATTTCTTTTAGGCTTTAGGACAGTTTGTACAGATTTTATATGCATGTATATATGAAAACAGTAAAAATGGCTTTCCTTTTAAGGTTTTGTGCCACTTTATTTTTAATACCATGCATTGAATGTAGCAAATCAAAATTTATAAAAAAAAGACATATTTAGTAATAGTCACAGAACAGTAAAAGGAACTGAGATAATGTACCTTAACAATACTTAAAGAATGGGAAAAATAAGAGCAGGAAGAGGTTGTGTAGATTCAATATAAAACCTTTGTATACTTTATCACCGTGTTGTACGTTTTGCATGCATGGATATTCGCACATGGTGGACATATGTTTGTCTCATTCATAGGCTCTAAGGACAAGACTCCCAAAAAGACCTTCACTGAGGTGCAGAATGAAAGACGGGAACAGGCCCAGAGGACCGTGTTAATACACTGCCAAAATAAAATCAGTGAAAAAAAGTTTCTCAAGTATTTATCCCAACACGGACCTATTCGTAGTCATTTCTTCTATGAGAGTTTTGTACGTATTTGAAAAACAACCTAACCTGTCTTCCTTTTGAAGGGTAGATATTTTTGTTGTTGTCTTTTGTACTGCGGTAAAGTTGAATTCTCTTTTGATGTCTTACATTGTTCTTATCTAAATTTCTTTATGATGCTGTCTTTTTTTTCTTTTCTCTTTTTTTGTTTTTTGATATAAATATTGAAATCTCAGTTGGGTGTGCTGATGTATGCCTGTCTTCCCAGGCTGAGGCCGTATGTTCACAAGTTCAAGTTTGGCTCACCCCAAGGGCTTAGTGAAACCCTGCCTTAGAATTAAGGGGGTCCCAGAGCTGGAGATTTGGCTTAGTGCAAAGTCTCCAGTGTGACCACCACCAAGATAATAACAAAGGAAGGGAAGAAACAAATCCTCATAGCAGCATTTTAGAATTCCACTCTTTGAATCTTTGGATTACCTAATACAGTGTCTAAAGGGCAGTAGGAGAGGATCATTGTTTTGCCTTTTGATTTCTATTTCAGCATTATTTTCATTTTCTCTTGATTGATAGAACTTTATAGTATTCCTTTTTAATGCTACAATGAATAAAATCAGTGCTTATGTTAGTTATTTATAAATTTCAGAAGTCTTGGCAGCATGCTAATGAATTTTGAAGATGTTATGTTATCACTGTGTTAAATGTATCATTGTGAAATATGTTGTCTTTTCTTGTTACAGGGTTTCTATGTGGTTGTAGAATTTTGCCAAAAGGACAGCGTCGATTCCCTGCTGAATGGGACCCAGACTCCAGCCAACGGCACAGAGGCCGCGATTCCGTTCCGATCACGCTTCCTCAGTTTAAAGCTGAGGAGTGCATTGAGCCGTGTTTCCGAGCAGCCACCCCTGCTGTCCAGTAACCAGTTGCCTCCTGGAAACAGAAGGCTTTCTCAATTACTTTGTGCTGCAGAAAGTGTAAGTTCGTAGGTGTACTTCAACTTGCAGAAGTATCTGTCGTGGTCCCGTAGGTACTATGAAAGTGCTGAAATATTGAAGCTGCATTATTGGACACGGGGCTTCAGTCCTGTAAGATGGAAAGAATTTCGCAGCTGGAAAGTGTGATAGGTGTGTTGTGAAGGACAGGCACTTTCCTTGTGTTTCTAGCTTTGCAGGAATTTATTGGGCTCAGCATACTAAGTAGATACTGGGTTTCCATGTGAGATTTCTTGATGACTGGTATGTGATTGTGGATTCTCACACAGTTTTTCTCCTGTGTCTTTAGTACAGGTTTCCTCACATCTGTGCATTCCTAGAATAAACCCTAGTCAAGTTGTATTTTCAAAAATACATTAGTGTATTTGTTTTGCTAATTTCTTTTGTAGCTTTACATCTCTTATTAATTATTGGGCTTGTGTTTAAAAACCAAACTACCAGATATGTTGAGTGAGAAGTGAAAATCTGCATCTCAAGGTCTCATTCTCCTTGTTGTAACCACAGGCTTCTAGTGTTGTGGCCTCTTTGGAGGATTCAGGTTTTTTCTCCTCTCTGGACATAATGACATAAAATTGTGTGTGGTATTCCGTAAGTCTTGCATTGTCTTATTTCTAGTTTTCTGTTTTTCTTATCATGCCATTGTGTTTATCTTGGTTTTTCTTACTCAGACTTGTTATACTTTTAGCTAGTTCAGGGATCCTTGGAGAGAATGAAAAATAACTATTTTCTGTTTGATTTTCTAATTCTTAAATGTTTTGCTTTTAACCTTATGTAGTGTTTTATTTATTTTTAAGTGAATGTTTAGTTATTTTCAGTGTTGTTTAAACATGAAGGACATTGAAGCTATTGTAAAGGTAGGTACCCAGAGCCGTCGGCTCTTCGGGAGTAAAATGACAGTTGTTTTACGTAACCACACGTTTTTGTGTTTTGCTGTTTTTATTTTGGCCAGCTAGATAGACGATCAGCTGAACACGCTCCTGAGGGAGTCCCAGCTGACGGAAGAGAACACCAGGCTCCGTTACCTCACCTCCTCTCTCATCGAAGACATGGCCGCTGCCCACTTTCCAGACTGCACGGTCAAGCTGTTTGGGTCCTCAGTGAACACTTTCGGGAAGTTAGGGTGTGACCTGGACATGTTTTTGGATCTAGGTGAAACTAAGAAGCTCCACATTCACAAGGTAATCCTATTTCTTACAGTGCTATCATCATTTATAGAAACTAGAAGAAATCTTTGAACTTAATAAAATTGTAACTATTGATTTCTAAAGTTAGTACGCATTGTTCAAAGAATAAGGTTTGTTTTTTGCTTTTAATACTTTTTACTTTTTTTTTTTATTATTACTGGGAATTGAACCTAAGCCCTCACACTGAGTTGCACCCCTAAGCTGCCCAGGTTGGGCTTGAATTTGTAATCCTTCTGCCTCAGCCTCCTAGAGGGCTGGGGTTATAGGTATGCCTCCATATCTGACCTCAGTGCTTTTTTCTTTCTCTTTTTTTCTTTTGCTTTTTATTCATTTCTTTCTTCCTTTTATTGAATAATTCCATTTTCTTGCCTTTTTTAAAATAATCATGACAAAAATACTATCAGCATAAACAGTATAAAAATACAAATACAGAGATGTTTTGCATTCTTTTTTACTCTTCAGAATTAGTGTGCATCTTATACTTCCAAACATTTCAGTTCAGGCTACTTACGTTTCACATCTTCAGAGATGTAAGCTGCCACCACATCAGACTGCAAGCACCAAACTGAAGGTCTCCAACCTGGCTGTCAACATGTATTGTTTTCACCTTTGAATCCTCTTGACTAGCACACATTTATGCACACTGAAATTAATAGATAAGTGCAAGAAAAGGTTTCAACTTGGGTCATGGAAAGATGAAAGTCAAAGAAGTGTGAAGAGCAGGTTGGGAACAGCGAGGGTCCCTGACCGGAGTGTGTGTTTCAGCACTGGGATGAGGAGCAGCCCAGCACCGGCTCCATCTTTTCCCGGAAGACAAATCACTGTGTCGAGTTGCTGCAGATGTCACCAGCAAGAGGAACAATGGCAGCTAACTTCTACCGACTGCGGGACTCTGCTTTAAATGTGCCCATTCAGGACCGTATAAAGTAGGGACTGTTGTCTGCCTCCATTTTCCTAAGAAGAAACTCAGGCTTAGAACTTAAGTGGCTTGCCTTTAATTAACAAGCTATGTAGGGGGAGAGCCACGCCCAGGCAGCTCCAAACCAGAGCGCTGTCAAACTACTGTGTTCCATTCCTAATTTATCAAGCATAAAGTGTAGGGCAGTCTCTTTGGAGGCACCAGAGTGGCTAAAAGTGGAACAAAAGACCCTGCTTGAGGAATGAATATTTTCTGTTGGCTCTTAAGAAATGTGGACAAGACAGTCACTGTATAAGTGGGATATTTATTAGAAGAGATGAAGTAGAGGAAAGGGGCTTACACTTTTCTTTATGCCTCAGAAGTTGACGGGTCATATCCTGTTGTCATGAAAAGGAAGTTCCTGCATCTCATAGTCATCAGCACAGTTTTGATCTCTAAGGAAAGAAAAATGTGAACTCCCACAAAATAACCCGATAGCACAAAGTAAAACAAGGTGCTGCTGTGCCATAGAGATCCTTACAAGAGAAAGCTTGCCCCTTTTGCATACACTCACCTGACCTGGGTTCTGGTACCAAGAGCATCCTTCAAGAGAGCCCACTTTTGGGCTGGGGATTTAGCTCAGTGGCTTAAGCACCTGCTTGGCAAGCACGAGGTCGTGAGTACCCCGGTACTGGGGTGAGTACCCTGGTACCTGGGGGTGGAGGGAGAGAGAGCCCACTTTGGTGGGAAGGTCTGGGCCTTGGGCAGGCAGTGCCTAGGAGCTCAGGGTGAACACCGCTAGCCTCCCTGGGTCTCTGGGACCAGCCCTGGCCCAGTGGGCTTGGCCTTGCCTGCCAGGTCCATCCCTTTCAAGATGCCCTCCTAAACTCAGCGGCAGCCCCCCCATGAGACACTCTTATGGCTTTGAACTTCTTTTTCTCCTTCAGGACCCCCAACTGTGCCCCATCAGAGCCTCTGCTTTCTGTTTCCAGCAGGCAGGGATGGCGTGACAAGAAGATGCCATACCTTAGGCCGCCCTCGACCCCTCCAGGACACTAGTTGTGGAGATCCATCTGGACCCTGGGCTGCAGCAGGTGCTCCCCCAGCCCCCCAGCTATGTCTGTCTCGCTGAACTGTGTGTCCAGAGCCCCAGAGCTCTGCGCACTGCAGCTCCCCACAGCCCACCTGGCCCACATTTTGCATTGTCCTGTGCCTCCACTGTCCCTGGAATTGTGAGAAGCCCCTAGAGATTTGACTATCGACCCTTTCAGCTTCTACATGGCAGTGACCCAGGAAGCCTCTGCACGCATTTCATTGGTCAAAGCCAAGCCCAGGACCACGCTTAGCCGTGGAGGTGCAGGAGTGGGGTGTCCCACTAAAGGCCAGAAAAGTGTGCTTTGTTGGGTATCACATCCCACTCACAGTTTACAGTTCTCCGATTTCCTGCCTCTGACCCCATTACTCAGATCTCTTTTTTTTCTAGTGCCATTTTCATTTCTGTTACCTTAAAAGATTTTAACATTCTCATTTATAGTGCTTTATATATGTGTGTGTGTGTGTGTGTGTGTGTGTGTGTGTGTGTGTATGTGTATATATATATATATGTATATATATATATATATATAATTTTTTTTTTTTTTTTGGTACCAGGGTTTGAACTCGACCTCGCGCTTGCCAGGCAGGCAGTTAAGCCACTGAGCTAAATCCCCAGCCCCAGTGCTTTATATTTTATAAAGCTCACTGTCACCTTTGTTGTGAGTCTCACCTTTTCTCTGCTTCTGAGTCCAGAGACTCCTTCACCGCCAGTTCTGACTCTCCTCTCTCAGATACACTGTTTTGCCATCCTGAGATGACTCCAAAGCTTTTCCTTATCCTGTTTAATCAGTGGAAAAGGTTTCTTTCTTTGTTTTTCTGTTAAGGAGATTCATACTTTGTTGGTTGGTTGCTCTTTTTAGGGGTTCTACTTCCTAGATAAGTTTTTATCTCTTTGCATTTTAAAATACAGTAGATTAGAGAAATTAAAAAGTTATAAAGAGACATTAAGCCCAAATGACTAAGCCCAATTTTTTGAAATGTCATTGTTTATAAAGAAAATTTATTTTTTATTTCTTTTAGTATAAAAACATCCTAGTACATAGAAATCTGTAGAGATGACAGAAATCAGTAAGAAACAATATTTTTGTTTGTGAGGATTCTATTCATATAATATTTACATATTTTATTTTTTTCTGATTATAAAACAATACATATATTTAACTGCCCAACCGTCTCTGGAGAACTTCTGTGAACAGTTTAATGATTTTATTCTGGATTTTTTTCTTTATAAATATTTTTAAGCAAAATTAATCTTTATGAATTACAACTTACTCTACAAATTATAATTTGATTTTTCCCATTAATAGCATGTTGGCAGTTCAGTCTACTCTTTGGTAGCCTCTGAATGTCACCTCAAATGACTGTCATAATTCAGCCAGTCTTCTGTTTGTTAGATAATTAGATTCTATCTTTCTCTGAACTCTCTGTGGTGCTACATTAGATGATATTCTTCACTTGTAACAAAAGGAAACTCAGACTAGCTTAAGCAGAACAGAGGAAGCACCCTAAAACTTCAGGTAGGAGTGTGGGTGAATGCTGGGTTATGGACAGGAAGTGGGAGGCACAAACTATCAAGAAGGCAGGAAGTGTCTGTTGCTCTGTATGTTTGCTTCACTGGTTTCATTTTTCCATCTTCCCGTTCCCTTCTCATCCGCTGTTTGTTCTCTGTGCTTGTGGTACGGAGGCTTGTGCCTGCCTCAGAGCTTCTGGGTCACATGTCTCAGCGGCACAGGTGCCTCTGAACCTTCATTCTAGCTCCCGGTAGAGAGATCAGCTGTCCATGCCTGGTCCACTCAGCAGGGAGGGGTGGGCTAGATGTCCAGGATCCCCTTTGGTGTTGGAGCCTTACCTCTTCCTTAGGAGGAATGAGTTTTAAGAGGGGGTGGTTGAGGGTAGCGGAGCTTGTTAAGCCAAGTGGAGGTGCCAAAATCTGCCTACTGCATGAATAGTTGCAGTGAGAGAACATCTTTTAAATTGACTCATTCAAATATTGATTTGAAATAGTTGACCAGCATTTAATAGTTAAAGGATACATTTAAAGTCTCAGTAGGTAAATTCTACAAGAAGTGGATCCTGGTTTACACTCCACCAACACTGTGCACCAACATTGCATTTCCCTTACCTGTTATTGCTGGTGATAGTTTGTCTTGGTCAGACTTGCAAGTAAAAAGTCTCACTTGAGCATGATGGCAAAGTCTTACAATTCCAGCTACTCAAGAGGCAGAGACAGGAGGATCACGAGTTCAAGTCCCACTTGGGCCACTTAGAACCTGTTTCAAAGGACCGAAAATTTAAAAAGTGCTGGGGATGTAACTCAGTACAAAAGTTCTGGATTCAGTTTCCAGTGCAAGGGAAAAAAATCTCATTGCCACTTTAATTTCTTTAGTTTCCAGCAAAGATGAGCATCTTTTACTGTGTTTGATACTGTGTTTGATAACTGTTGGTATTTCTAATGTGATTTCTTTTTCAGGTTATTTTTGACCATTTTACAAATTTGACTAGGTCTCCTAGTCTCCTTCCGGTTATATAAACCTCTCATCAATCAGCCCTTAGTATGTATATGTTAGTATTTTGCTTTTTTTACTCTAGTAGAAAGTGGACAAGTTTTATGCAATCACAATACTTTCTTTGGGTCTTATGTATTTTTTTTGTCAAGCTTAATTTACTATTTTAATATTATAAAAACAATCACTTGCTGTCTTATAGTATTTTGCTGATGTACTTTTTACATTTAAGTCTTTGATCCTTGTTGAATTTACTTCAATTTTAGGACTAAAGTAGGGATCTAGTTTTTTGGTTTTCTTTCTTTCTTTTTTTTTTTTTAATGGCCGTTGGACTCATTTGTCAACCAGAAATATTTCCCAATAATTTGAGGTATTTTATTAAATAAATTTCTTAAATATTTAAATCTATATGTCCTGCACCTTGTATTGTGTTGATCTGGCATTCTTACGCCTGTATTCCCTTAACACTGTGGGCTTGTAATAACTGTTAAAATGAACGGCTTACGAGGAACAGCAAATGTACATCTGCTGGATTAATAGAATAAGTGGTTCTATCTTTAATATTTATGATACCTATTATACTATGGAATATAAATTAATCATAGAAAGTAAATGACTGTAACATAGTGCTGTGCATTCCAGAGAAACAGAAGTTAACCAGGAATCTTTTAACATACTCCCACAGCTGGTACCTGTGTAACTGTCCTGTCAAGTGGCACAGGCTGCCTGGTGGGACAGTTGTGCACGTACTGCCACCGGGGCTCAAGCTGCCTGGAGTGGGATAGGAATGACAGCCCTGTCAGGAGCACGTTAAGTCTGGTTTTGACAGTGATTGCATGAAGAATTTTTATTTTGTGGTTTCTATGTTTGTTTTGCAAGAAATGTAGCACATCTTTTCAGAAAAGTTTAATTTTTTTAAAAGCTTCTATTTACAAATGTCTTTATTATTCAGAACAAAGGAAATTTTTTGATGGAATTTCAAGTGAAAAATGTTGCTTCAGAAAGAATTGCAACTCAGAAAATCCTATCTGTGATAGGCGAGTGCCTTGACCACTTTGGCCCTGGTTGTGTGGGTGTACAGAAAATTCTCCATGCCCGGTGTCCACTCGTGAGGTTCTCCCACCAGGCCTCTGGATTTCAGTGTGATCTGACTACTAACAATAGGTATGGTCACTTAAGATTATCATTTTAAATGTGAATATTTTAAGGTATTAGCTTAGTTTTCCTGTTTAGATCCAATGTCTTCAGGCTCTTAGAAATGCTTTAATAACTACTTTTTAAAACATTTGAATTCTTAGATTGGAAAGTAACAAATTCTATTTCTTTTATTATACCTATTGATAATTAGGTGTTTCTGACAATGTATCATGTTAAAGTGTTAAACACACCTAACAACGAAACATGTTCTTATTTGTATAGTCTGATAGTGTAAAAATTACCTATTTATAGGATGTCTTCTGCATATATTTAAGAGAATAAGGTAGCAACTTGACTTTGACCTGTGAACTACCTTAAGGTACAGTCAGATTTATACACTAAGCGAATGTAGTATTTGCTTAGGTCAGAAAGTCTAAATGGTGTAAGACTGGACTGTTTTTGGTTGTTGTTGTTGTTGTTTTTAGTATATTTACATTGTATTTCTGTACCATCTTGTTTGCTTAAAAAAAAAGTAGAGGAGAAACAACAATGTTTTAATGCCCTGAATTCAAAATAAATTTACATTCAAAATAAATTCACATCCCAAATTGAGGAATTTATTTTTTAATTCAGGAATTCACACCACATTTTATTGTCTGTTAGATAAATAGTCATGACTAAATATAGACTCAGAAATCAAGTAGAGCAGTTTTGATTAAAGCTAAGTGTGTGTTGACAAGCCAGTGCTAACTTAGTTCTGGATTTCTCAGCCCATGGAGAGTAATCTTTGTGATTTCATGCCGATTTTAATATAAAAAATAGCATAAAATGCACTTTTGTCATTACATTTTCTGTATAGTATGTAACGTAGGACAATATAACGTTTATTTTTATAATGTTATCTTTTTACCTTGTTGAGACAGGTTTTTGAGATTTGTCTTAACATGCTCTTTTCAGATTTTCATACAGTTGCTGTTTGTATCAGATGCATTGCCCTGTTATTTTCAGCTTAACTCAGCTTCTTTTACATGTATAACACAATCACCATGACTCCCTAATTTACCGTTTATTCTCTTTATACTACGAGGACATAAATGTGTAATAGTACTTCCATGACATTTAAGTAGACCATTATAAATTTAAATCATTTAAAAGATTTTTGTGCCCTCTTTTGGTTCTTTGAGAAATTACAAGACACATTTTCAAAGCTAAGTAGGAACTTAATTTAAAAATATTTCTGTTTAATCTTTGAATTTGCATTTTGACTAGGAAACTTACAGAAGTTTTTTAAAAGTTTAATTGATTGCTATAATAGGTAATTAATTTAAGGTGGGGTCTTGCTGTGTTTCCCAGGCTGGTCCAGAATTGCTGAGCTCAGGTGATCTCTTGGTTTAGCCTCCAGAGTAGCTGGAACTCTAGGCACACACCACATGCCCCAGGTCTGAAGTTTCATTTCCTGATGGGCACTTTATCCTCAGACAGTTTTTATTTTTATAAATATTAGGTCTAAGTAATTTTGGCTGTTTCACAAACTACAAGAATTTCAGGACCAAATACTTTTACTGATAAAGTAAGTAAATACTTTTCTCTTGTCAGGTTACCTTGTCTCCTAAACACAGAGGTGTGAAACGTCGGGGCAATGACTCTCTCTGTGTGGAGTGATAGTTCTAAGAGCTCTGTGTATGTTTCACTTATTATCTGTATCATATTTAGGAACTTTTATTTATAACTCCAACTTTTAGAATTGCATTGTGATTGTCTTAAAGGGATGTTCCAATGGTGTTGTGTTTGACACTCAGCTTTATATTAAATTTTATATAGCACATACATAATGCCTTTGATTTGTTTTTTTCTTGTCGGTACTAGGGATTGAACTCAGGACTACGCGCTTGCAAGGCAGGCACTTATGCCACTGAGCTACATCCCCAGCCCTGCCTGTGATTATTGAATCATGGTATTTTTAATGCATGTAGACACAGGAAGTATTCAGATATGTTCCCACATGAATGCTTTGTTTGACCTTGGATCACGTCTCGGAGTGTGAACATTCTGTTTCTGCTCCCTTTCCAAGGGTTGCCCTGCAGAGTTCCGAGCTCCTTTATATCTACGGCTCCCTGGACGAGCGGGTGAGAGCGCTGGTGTGCAGTGTCCGGTGCTGGGCCCGAGTGCATTCGCTAACAAGCAGCATTCCTGGTGCTTGGATCACAAATTTCTCCCTGACCATGATGGTCATCTTCTTTCTTCAGAACAGATCGCCTCCTATTCTGCCAACCCTAGATACCCTCATGACCTTAGCAGGTAAGACCAGCCTCGGTCTTCTCTGTTTTCTTTTTTGCCATAAAGATAATTGCTATGCGTTACCAAAGCCATCTGTATTTATTAGTCATATAATCTATTATCTAGATTTTTAGATCTAACGAGAAATTATTTCATCTGTGAATCTTAAAAGTTGAGTGCTCTTTTTTTGTTCTAATGTCCACCAGGATTCATGAGAGCAGATGTTTTATGAAACTGTGCCTTCAAAAGTTTTTGAAAATTCCATTAGCATTAGTAGACATTACCAAATAATATTCCAAAAGGTAAACTCCTCCGAATATTCTATACCAGTCCAAAATTTGTTTCTTTACCCACTTCTAATGCCGTCTTCCTTTATGTTGACCATTCTATGTCATGCTTTTAATTTTCTTTTTCTCAGTGACTGATGAAATTCAGCGTTTTTCCATGTATCTGTTAGCCATTTGAGTATTTCTTGTGAAATGTCTGTAAGTCTTTTCCCTATTTTTCTTTCAGGGCATCTTTTTCTTGCTCATAAGAAACACATAAGGAATCCCTTATATATTCTGAGATGAGTGCTTTGCCACATGTGTCTCAAATGCATGCACACGTGGTTGACCTCACTCTCTTAATAGTATTAACTGTCTTCACAGCGATGAAAAGACCTCTTTTGAAGTTTTATTTTAGGCATCTACATTTAAAGAGTAAAATGTTCCACAGGTTTTAGAATAGTAATTCACTGTCTGACCTGTGTCTTGTATTCCTTTTGCCTCCCCACTTGGGCAGTTAACTACTTTTTAACTTTTAGTTCATTTGTATGTTTTAAACTATCTTTAAAAATGCTCGAATTACTGTCTTGAGTTTTCCAGGTGTAGACCCTTAGGCTTCCCTTTACGGGAGAGCAGTGCTAACCCTGCTGCGGCAGCCTCCTGTCCTGGGTGTAGCTGTGTCATACTCGCCCCGTGCTCTCTTTGCATTGCTGTGAATGTGTGGTGCTACTCCCCTCTGACCCGCGGAGTAAGCCAGCTTTTTAATGTTTTGGTGCTAGTTTTCGCAATACTACTTTTTTTTTATTTGACTTGTTTTTTATATAAACATTAATTGAATCTCAAAAGTGGCTACCAATTATGACCAGCCTCATAAAGGCTTTCCTCAGACCTGTGAGAAGCTAAGCTTGTGTCCCCTCAGTGCCCTACAGATACTAAAGCGGAGGCGTCAAGTACTAGAGCAAAACCAAATGGTGGCTTCTCCCCGACTGCCTGCTGACACGTCGTAGGCCTGTTAGTAATTATAATAGGTGTTGAATACAGGTATTTATATAGTTTTTAGCTGTTCAAGTTTAGCTCCCAGTAAACTTACAGTAAAAGTAGGCCAATATAAGGGAATTTTTATAAGAGAGAAAGATACTAAGTCTTCCTTTGACCTTGGTATCTGTGGTGTTCTGTCAACTTCTGCTTTATTAAGAACTCATGTAGCTGCCATAATACTGCTTTCTCCTCCTTTGACCAGAAAAATTAACCTAAATGAGTATAGAACTCATAGATGAGATTGAGCTGTCTCCTCCAGGAGTCTGTTAACACAGTTGTTGCCTGTAGTGACCTCTGTGACAGACTGCGAATTACCGAAGTGTGATACTGTTTCCTGAAAAATAAGTGTTAGTTTTATCAGTCCGGGTGTCTGAGAATGCTATTCAGTGATTTTTACTTAGGATTTACTATATCATGCTGAAAAGTAGTGGTTGCTGTGCCAATCTTTGGGGATCTAAAGATTCTAAAGGAAGTAAGGAAGTTAGGTTTCATAAATACATAACTTTCATTTTTGTGTAGTTTTTAAATTTATTTATGGTGACAGGAGGTTCCCTTAGTTAATTAAGGTGCTTCGTGTCTCTTTTCCTCACAGCCACAAGTTCATATTTCCTTCATAAATTTTTGACAGTGCTTCCTGTTAAGAAAGAGGAGGTCACTGCCAACAGATTAACCAGTGGTGACACGGTATCTGATAGGCTGAAGGTCAGTTTCCCAAGCAGGCCGGCAACAGCACTTGCGGTGACACTGCCGTGTCTTACACGTGCGCTGTACGGGACTGTGGTCGTGGGCCACCTCGGCCTGGTGGCCACTTGAGAACGATTAGTGCGCCTGAGAAACTGAAATCTGAAGGCACAGGTAGCTAGGGACTGTTGTGTCGAACCGTGCAGAGGCTGTCCAGGTGAAAAAGAGAAGAGGGGAAAGACCTGGGAACCAGCTCGGGTCTTAGGTTCGCATGCCGTGGAGGCTTTAAGAAACAAAAGTGATCCTGTCTTAAACCGGAGCATAATTCCTTTTGCCTTCAATTTTAATATTCATGTTAACATTTCATTTGGTAAAAAGCAACACCCATAAAGACAGTTTTTAATCCCTCTACTCCTAGAAATATTTCAGTGTGGCTCTTATTTTTCTGTTAGTGACCTGTTAGTGACCCTGTAAAGGGAGATACGTACCTGAAAGCAGACGCAGCTGCCGGGAGAGCAGCCGTATACGAGGCGGGTACCCGCATACGAGGCGGGTACCCGCATACGAGGCGGGTACCCGCATACGAGGCGGGTACCCGCATACGAGGCGGGTACCCGCATACGAGGCGGGTACCCGCATACGAGGCGGGTACCCGCATACGAGGCGGGTACCCGCATACGAGGCGGGTACCCGCATACGAGGCGGGTGCTGCACCGCAGAGGGCCGCAGATGGCAGCTGCAGTGTGAAAGCACAGCCCGGGTCCTAGAAAAGCAGTCTAAAATATCGCTGAGGATACAGTGTTAGCAAGATCGTCTCTACAAGGGGTATTGTTTTCTAAAAGAATTTTTAAGAAAGTGTTGAAATTGAAGGCAAAAAAAATATATTCTGATTTAAGTGAGGATCTTTTTTTAAACTTATAATTAAGTTTATTGGTACAGTTTAGATATGCGTAATGCCAACATTGATCGTAGGGAATTTGTACATTTACATGATAGGTCTTGCGTCTTTTTCCCCATTCTCCTTCCCTCTCTTCAACCCTCATCCCCTCCTTATTTACATAGGTTTATTTCTATTTTATCCTTTATTTTTCTTATTTTTTCTCTTCCCTTTACCTCACAATTTTCCTTTCCCTTTAAACAACTCTTATTTCAGTGTTGATTATACATTTTGGTTCTTATTTACACTTTCAGTTTCTCACACCAGAGAGACAATGTCGTATTTACACATCTGATTTATCCCACGTTACAGTATGGTCTCAAGATCCATCCATTTAGCTATAAATGTCTCAACTTTATCTCTCTTTATGGCTGAGTAATACTTTATTGCATTAAAAAAATCTTTGTTGTCCATTTGTTGGTGGCTGGGCATTTGGGTTGTTTCCAAGATTTTGCTATTACGAACTGTGCTGCTATAAACATGGGCACACATATATCACTGTGGTATGATGCTTTTAATCTTTTGGGAAGATACCAAGAAGGCGAATAGCTGGATGGAATGGGATCTCTAGTTCTAGGTTTTTGAGGAATCTCCGATTTCCACAGTGGTTATACCAGTCGACACACCCACCAACAGTGAAAAAGGATTTCTGTGGTTGATTTGTGGGTCACAGCCATTCTGTCTGAAGTGAGATGGAATCTCAGCATTGTTTTAATTTGTATCTCAATGATCAGTGATGCTGGACACTTTTTCATGTACTTCTGAGAAGTGTCTGTTCATTTTGTATGCCCATTTTTTGATTGGGTCTTTAAATTTGTGGGACCTGCTGTTCTAGATA
>PVJX010003783.1:0-43232 GCA_004027295.1 Dolichotis patagonum
ACATTTTCATATCGGTGTGCTGCTAGAGGCTTGCTTTAGACAGCTAGATCCTAGGGGCCTGGAATGGTCTCAAACAGATGCATATGCTTTTTTCCCCCTCTGCTATAGAAATTGGTGTGTTAGCCAAGACCTTCATTGACCAGGGGAAGCTCATCCCAGATGACGTCATGACACGGCTGGCCCTGCATGAGCTGAAAAATCTCACCCAGTATAACTGGCTGTTGGATGGTAAGTGGTGTGTCCTGAGCATTTCATGGTCAGTCCTGTCAAGAATGGCAGTCAAGGGGCTTGAGCTCTGCCGCTTACTACTTTGCAGCCTTGGGCCATTTTCTTTTAGCCTAGTTCTTTATTTGAAAGGAAAGAGGGAAGCAGACTGCATGATCTCTAAATTCTCTTCTGATGCACAATATTAGTTCAGTTCCCCCACACTGAGAGTATTTAGTGATGAGGAAGGCTTGCCAGAACAGCAGGGAGCCCCAAGAGTAACTTAGAATGAGCTATAAAATTCCCCAGCCAGCGGTGCAGCAGAATCCTGCAGGCAGGTTGCAGTTTCTAATCATTGCTTCTTGATTAGAGAAGAAATAAAAGAGATTTGTCTATATTTTTAAACTGGCATTATCTTTTTCTTCAGGATTGAAGTCATAATATCCAGTTTTGGAAGAGGATATGCTACTGTAGCCTTGCTTGCTATTGATCTGTTCTCTCCTACTCAATCCCATTCCTCCACCTTGGAGCACAGGCCCCAGTTCACCAAGATCTGTCTGGTGCCTTCTCCTGATAGGTTCACTATTTTTTAATTTGTAGGAAGGTTCCAAGTGGATTTGATAGAGGACAAATGAAGGAAAGGGTGGGGAGAACACTTACCCAGGTGTATTCGTGGGAGCTAGTATCAGGGAGTTTGCCTACATGGATCCATTGACTGTGCCTGCTATCAATATTTGCAGAGTCTTAAGGACTCAGAAATCCTTGAAACATTTATAGATTTTCTTTGGTGGGTGGGCAGAGACTATGCTAACTGATAGATTCTGTGCATACAAGAATACGCTTCTTATATTCGTTCATTACACAAATACTAACTGAACACTTTCTATGTGCCAAAAGTTGTTTGAGGCTCTGAACCTAAACGTGAATGAAATCCTTGTGTGTGTAGAATATACATTCTAGCAGGAGACACATAGTAAACAACAAAATAGAAGTTTGGGTAAGTACAGAAACCAATAAATACTTTGAGATAAGTTGTTTGAATACAGTAATGTGGCAGAGAAGTGTCTACTTATTTTCTAATAGAAAGTATACATATGTGGTTTAGAATGCAAAACTTTATAGTTTAGTTGAGTCTTGCTTCTTTCTTTGTGAGATGGGAGGGTTCTGAACCACTCCTTTTGTGTGAGGTCTTATGTAAGTGATGAAACAGGTCATGTGAGCCTGCAGGAACATGGTACACAGGCAGGGTAGAGATACAATCCAGCACAGGACAGTGGAAAACTACACATGAAACTAGTCCCTGGTTGTCACTGGGCACACATGCGCAATAGGTCAAAGACAGGGCCACAGGGAAAGGGTTTGGAATGACAAACCTTTCTTATTTTTGATTTTTAAAATCATTGCTGTAATGCAACAATACTGTTTCTTTTAAAAATTAAAAGGATGTAAATATGAGAAACTTAAAAGTCCTCAGTGGTCATATCCTTCAGGAGCAGCTTGAAATGTAATTCAAATTGGCTTTTTTCTACAGCTAGTGATAAAAAAATATAAATTTACACGTACATTTTTTTTTTTGTACCAGGGATTGAACTCCTGACCTTGTGCTTGCCAGGCAGGTGCTTGTGCCACTGAGCTAAACCCCCAGCCCTACACATACATCTTTATATGAAGATTCCCTCTTCTCCACCAAGTAATATGTAATACTACTTTTCTTTATCTGTGTACATGTACACACATAGCATATATATGCCTCTGGGGGGCATTTTGTCTTTTCACTGAATTAAAATATTTAACAGATTTACCTCTTGGAAATAAGCAAAGCAGAAGCTTGTGTTTTTAAGTATGTATCATATTCCAGTTAATTCCCTACCTAGGAATGTTGGGGTCACATCCAGCTTTTTGCTGTTGGAGTGATGCTGTGGAGACTGTCCTTATGTTCTTGTTAATGTTAGAGGTCATTTTCATTCAGCTTGTTTGTTTCAGTGGGTGTTTGGTTCTAAGTTCATTAGTGTAAACCTTTTAATCAGAAGTACAGCAGTAGAAAGGTGTTTTTTATGAGGACTTTTTGTTTTTTTCAATGTACATCTGTTTACAAGCATAGGTGTTGGAATGGATAGCTTGTGTTCAAATTCTACTTCCTCTGCTTAGTTTAATAGCTAAAGCTTGCTCTGTCTAAATCTCATTTGTAAAGTGGTAATAATATAGCACCTCTATCATGATTATAATGACAGTTGAAAGAAGTAACCCTACATTTCACTGTAAACTTTATAATAAATGTTTGATTTATTATTTAATTTTGGTGCTATATAAAATTGTATATTTTCAGCCTTTTGCCAGTATAAAAAATTTATGATCTGCACATGTGATAAAGTAGGGGCTCATTGTAGACTTTTAAAGCAAAACAAAACAAAAGCCCAAAGTAAAAAATGTATAAATACAATATATATTTTCTTACAAACATGGGAAATTTATAATATATATGTATTGCACTTGTCTCTATTTTACCAATTTCACATACACTTAAGAGATAACAACACAGAAGATTGCCAAAACCTGTGTAGTGGCAGTTTTTTAAAAAATCTAACAGGGCTGAGCATGCTTGTAATCTCAGCACTTGGGAAGCTGAGGCAGGAGACTTGCCATAGATTCAAAGTCCAGCTTGAACTGCATAGTGGGACCCTGTCTCAAAAATTAATTAATTAACTAATTAGTAAATCTGACAGGTGAGACAGATTTGAAGGTTTAAGAAACACAAGATCAATTTTAACTTGATGCAAAAGCAGCTCTCCTAAACTGAACATTACATATTGAAATAATTTGTACTCTCAACAGTACCCTCCAATTGGCATTTAAACACTCAGAAACAGATCATGTTGCAATATTGGACAGTAGTGTCAAAGGAGGAGTAAAGGTTATGCTTCATGACCCTTTGCTCAGCTCTACACCATTATGCAAGAGAACTAAAGTTCTATTACAGAAAAAAAAGTACACAAGTTAATAAGTCTTCCAGCACATTTCAAATAACTCCAGAATCAGAATCACTCAGCAGTTTACCTTTTCTTAAATGACTTCTTGTTGCTATTATAAGCTTTCATTGGAGGCTTTTTCCCCAAATCCAGGTTTCCTGGGTACAGTTTTAGTCACTGTCATTTTAGCACATTACAATGTCTAAGTCACAGGCAAGTTTTTCCATGTTTTAGTGTTTACAAGGAAATGTATTTTTAGTTCTAACAAATTATTGCATGTGCAGTTTTAACCTTTGTCAGTTTTGAAAAATATATTATTTCTACCAATTTTAGCTTCTTGGTATTCTGGAAAATATGACCTTAGTGCTGAATTGCAGAGTCAAATATTTAATATCATAGTATTATTTTAAATTCTCTAATATATTTGGCTCTATATGGATTCACTAATCAGTTACATTTGGCTTAATCTGCATTTTAGAACCACTGTTTGAACTACTGTAGCTATACTGGTGGAGTATCCCAAAGCTGAAATGCTTGGGGCCAGAAGAGATTTAGATTTTTGTACTTTGGGATACTTGCACAGGCTTCGCCAGCTGAACACCCCTAATTCTCAAAATCCAAAATTTGAAAATACTCCAAAATTTTAAAGTTTTTGAGCATCACCACATTTCAGATGTTTGGGTTAGGGATGCTCAATTTTAGGGCTTCTTTCACTGCTGTAAGTTTCCTGTCATCTTCCAAAAAAACCCTTTTCAGGTTTTGACTGAAGTTGAGTTTTTTTGTTCAAAGGGCAGAAAATATAGATGTAGATGTCCAGTTAGATGGCAGTGTGGCAGAAGGAATTCTCCCTTACTTGGGGGAGCCACAACCTTTTTTTTCTACTTTCTACAGGCCTTCAAACTGATTGGCGGACGTCCATCTCCATTAGGGCGGGCAATATGCTTTATTCTGTCTATGTAGTTAAATGTTAATCTGATCCTAAAACACCCTGACATACACATCCAGAATGTCTGATCGAATATCTGGCCACCCCATAGCCTGGGCAAATTGGCACCCAAAAATTACCAATCACAGTTGTATTACAGCCTGCCTATGTTGTTCCTTTTGTTCAACATAAATTCTTTCCTTTCTTCCTCCTTTTCTCCCTTTCCCTTCATTCCTATTTGTTTTATTTTGTAAAGGTTTTCCAAGGACACTTCCACAGGCAGAAGCCCTGGACAGAGCTTATCAGATAGACACAGTGATTAACCTGAATGTGCCCTTTGAGGTCATTAAACAACGGCTCACTGCTCGCTGGATTCATCCAGCCAGTGGCAGAGTCTACAACATTGAGTTCAACCCTCCCAAAACTGTGGTGAGTAGATGTGGTGGAATTGCCTCTTCCCAAGTCCTCTTGCCTTCACAGATACGAGTTTTGTGAACTTGGAAATCCTCTGCCTGACCAAAACTCCTGATGTGTGTTCTCAGGTTACTTGGTGTAGCAGACTGGTCTAGTCCACTCAGGTTGGTAGTGAAGGTGCTACAGGAGCAACAGGAGTTTGATTTATTCTGAAGTATTTAACTTTGTACTTTGTGCCAGGAAGTGTGTTAGGAGCAAAGGCACTGGGGATTTGGAACACTGGCTTGTAGATGAGATTTGAGGTCTACAGCTGAATCTTACTGTACATATTTTGAATTAGAGGCTGCTTAGAAAACCTTTTAACTAAGAAGATGTATGTGTATTAGCTTTCTGCTACTGTAACAAACAACTAAATGAGTTGGATTTTGAAGTTTCAGTCCATGGTCAGTTGGCAGGTTGCTTTTCGGCCTGTGGTGAGGCAGCACATCATGATGGATGGAATGCGCTAGAGCAAAGGCACTCCCTTCGTGATGAAGTGCTGCAGTCATCTAGCATGGGTTGGTTCTCATTTACTTAAAAGCTCACATATTTTTGTGCTTGTTGCTTACACAGAGAAGATAATCCAATTAAAAATAATGAAACTGCTTATAAAAATATCCTTCAAAGATACTGTATTTGACACCAGTCTCTTCTAACTCCTATCTAGGGCATTGATGACCTGACTGGAGAACCTCTGATTCAACGTGAGGATGATAAACCAGAGACAGTGATTAAGAGACTCAAGGCTTATGAAGCCCAAACAGAGCCAGTCTTGGAATATTACCGGTGAGTTCTTGCTTTTTGGAACCTCTCTAGACCCAAATTCAATTTTCTTAAAGCAAAGAGAGAAAATTTATTAGCTTGTGTAACAAGGAATTCCAAAAGTAGGTTGGGCCTGTCAGACCTAGGTTTGATTTTGCCAGTCTTCTAACTTTGTCTTCTTTGGTACTACTGGCTTTGTCCTCAAGTTTCCTGAGTGGTTGCAGACATCTGGCAGGAACAGGCGGGGCTGCTTCTTTTAGGAGGACTGTGGAGTAACCTTTCCCTCAGTGTACAAAAGCCCCAAGCATCCCTCACATTAAACCAATTGTACAGCCACTGTTGTCAGGGACTTAATGTTCTGGGCCTGGGTCACTGCTCATTTCCCAAGCAGTCACTGGGCCGGGAAGGATAATACTCATTAGCGCCTTGATCCAGAGCCTTGAGTAGGCCAGTCTCACCCATATTCCTGCTGACTGGCGACAAAGCTGGAATGCGGGCTGCGGAGGCAAACCCAAAGCCTTGTGCCTGTGCCAATGGAGAATGCTTTAGCACCAAAGAACCTTAAGTGACAACTTTAGATCACTTATCTAATAGTCTTTAAAAGCTTCTAACATGATTTTAGTCTGTTCTTCTGGGAATTCGTATCACACAAAATGGGAACTGCACTGTTAATATCTGGTGCAGGCTCGCAGCCCCATCTCCTTGCTCAGCCCTTCGTTCTCCCGCAGAAGACTGCCTCTCCTTTCCTTTCTTTCATTTGCTCAGAGTAATGATTCAGTGTCAAGGAAGTACAGTGTTGTGAGAGCACAGGCTCTGGAGACAGAATGCCCAAGTTCAAGTCCCATCTTGCAATTTAATAGATTTAGCCTTAACCCCTTCCTTAAACCCTGCCTGTTTTACACTCTATAAAGGAGAATAGAGCCTTGAAAGTGAGTTAATATGAAAATTATGGCTGACACACAGTAAGCACTATGTAAGTATTAACTGTTGTTAACAGTAGTTATTGTTAATAGGGCTAAGTATACAATAAAATCTGAATCAGTAGTCTCCTATTTTAATAGGTATTTCTGGAGAGTAAAATGATAAAACAGTTGGCAATTCACTTTTTACAGTAGCTATTGCTGTAATTTTGTGATTTATATAATGAGTCTGGCTTTGAGGATTACTAGCTGTCAGCCTGGGTAATATATTTAGTGCCAGTAGCATAAACTTTTTATAAGATCAGACAGTATTAAATACAGGCCTTCCTCATTTAACTACAAAGTTCTGTTCCTGCAACTGGGCCATTAATGGAATTGGTTGCTAAATGAGGAATTGTATATACTGTGCACATTACAATACTAAGAACAAAGAACTGGTCAAAGGAAACTCCAACTTGACGGATTTGCTTTTATTTGTGTAATTCTTATGTGCAGTGCTGTAATGTATAGGTTTTTTTGTTTTTGTTTTTGTTTTGAGACAGGGTCTCATGCAATTCAGGCTGACTTGAACTAAGTAGCCAAGTCTGGCATTGATCACAGTGCTCCTCCTGCCTCAGCTTTCTGAGTGCTGGGACTACAGGTATAGTGAATTCAAGGTCAGCTTGAACTACACAGCTAGACCTGGTGTAAAAAAGAAAGGGGGTGGGGAGAGATTCTTGTCTCAAGTAGGCAGTTTACTTCCTGCCAGTTCAGCTACCTACACAGGAAAACAAGCCTTATTGTCTTGTGGCTGACACAACTTAGCTCGGATCATGCCATCTTTGGGGAATTGAGAATGGAGAATTGAGACAGTCTCACTTGAACCTTATGGGGAGATTTCCAGTAGCATCCAGAAGGCAGAATACATTATTGCTGGGCAGACATCACCACCAGAAGGCTCTGAATAGTTCTGCCAAAATGTGAAAGATTGGGAAAGGCTGCAGAAATGAACGGTATAGATCCTGTTCTGAGATATTCTAGTCTTTCTTTCTAGGCTTCTTTAGGCTTTTGTTATCTCTTGCGATCACTTTAACTTTGTCTTATATGTTCTCACACAGAACTAAAGCTAGACTTAAGTATGAGAAAGAGCATTTGTAAGAACTTTGTATAGCATTATTTTAGAACGCCATCATTATTTTTAAATTCTTCTCACCTGTGGGACATCAATAGGTCTATGTTTACAAACAATGCTCCTACTCTTTGGGGGACTAATTTTTGGAGCTAGTTCCATTTTGTTATACAGTAATTAAAATGACAAATGTTCATTCAAGGCACAGTTTTAGGATTGACTAGATGCCTGCAGTTGTGCCCTCAGTAATTAACCCAATTGTGACACTGTGGTTTGATATGAAAGTGGGTCATCAAACAGCTTAAAATTGCTAGGCTTGTTCTCTTGAAAGCCTTACTAGATGCCTGTGGATTTAGAAACTAAAGAGTTTATAATATGCAAAGAATACAATACTGTTTACATAATTTCTCTTCAGAGCAAGAATTCCAAGAAAAGTGGTATTTATCGTAGCAAATTTTATGAGGGATCAAAAAGAAATCCTTTTAAATGAAAAACTCTGAAAACTTAGTAAAAAGAGTTGAGGGAGATGTATGACTGATCCTGTTTTCAGGAAGTAGTAAATGAGCGTTCTTCAGTTGCTGATAACTGAAGATCTATATGCAAACTTCAGAGTTATATGCAAAGGAGTGTTTGGGTTGGAAAAGGTGGGGTTAGCAGGACTGGCAGACTCTGGAGAGCCGTGTGGTTTGAAAAGCAACCCCAGGATTTTGATCTCACTCCTCACCATATGATCCACAGGAAACAGTGGTAAATAAAATACTTCATCTACTGATCTCATCACAAGCCAGACACATCTACCCAGGAGAAATGGAGAAATCTAATAGGAAAAACAATACAACTTACCACTTTCTGTTAAAATTCATAAGGGTAGACTAGAAATAAATAAACCTCAGCAAAAAGCATACTGAAATATTAGAAAGCTCATTTTGCATAAGACTTAAGTAGACAAAGGGGTGTGCTGGGGCCTAATAGGTCTCACTTGGTACCACCATCCTGGTAATCTAAGTTAATTTGATAATACAAAAGATAGTATTATCAATAAAAGAAAATAAAAGTTGAGCTTTGTAAAGGATTCAGTTAGCACAGTGCATGCTGAATTAACGACAGCTACTATATTTTTGAGGTGCCCATTTCTGTAAGCCAGGGGGCGAAGCTGTAACTAAAGTCTAGCTTTTCCAGTGATAGGCCAAGTTCCTCTCTCTCTCTTGATCACACAGACCTATGCTTATGACAGTGTCCTCTTTCATGAAAAAGTTTTGAAAAGGCTCATTAGGAAAACTCAGGCCTATGGATTTTTTTCCCCCCATCTTTAGGAAAAAAGGGGTGTTGGAAACATTCTCTGGAACAGAAACCAACAAGATCTGGCCGCATGTGTATGCTTTCCTACAAACAAAAGTTCCACAAACAAACCAGAAAGCCTCAGTTACTCCATGAGAGAAAACCATGTCACTAGTAAGATAAGAAACTCTTCTGTGCCTTTAGCAGCTTCTGTTTTCTAAGACTCAAGCATGTATGAATTCTTTGAAAATTGTTTAATTTCTATTGATTTTATTCTGGGTATTACTAAGGATGTGCCAAATGAATCAGATACTAAGACTGATGTTTTGAAATTTCTAGTATGTTTTATCCATTTGTCTTTTATAGGCATGTAATTAAAAAACACCAGGTATGTTAAAAATTTTTAAAAAGTGAAATTAAAAGAGCAATTGGTAGTAAGTTTTTTGTTCAGTACGTGATATTTCAAATTTTCATTTTTTTTTGGAAAAGTAAAAAAACTATGTCTCTTGGGGGAAATATCATGAAATTTTTGCAGAATGATTAAAACAAAACAAACAAAACCCCCCCAAAAAACAAAACGAGACATTTTCTAGTCCTGTGGAATATGCTTTTGTGAGACACTGTATCTATAGTTTCTTGACATACAATTATAGAAAAAAAGCAATGGCATTTATAGATGTTGCAAGATGCAAAGTCACTGTTGCCTTTACACTAATAAACATAAGCTAGCTATATATGCTGTATTTATTTTGTCTTTAGACATACCTTTGGCTTACTCAGAATTTTCAACTTGCTATAAAAATATAACAATTAGGATATAAGAAATTAGCTTCTTTTGAAAATACATGTGTGCTGAGGGATATGATTTATGTCCAAAATGACAAAATTCTTTTTTTTTTGGTCTTTTTGAGACAGGGTTTCCCCATGCAGTTCAGGCTGGCCTTGAACTCACTTTGTAGTCCACACTGGCCTCAAACTCACAGCGATTCTCCTGTCTCAGCCTCCCGAGTGATGGGATTACAGGTGTGCACCACCACAACTGCCAACAGAATTCTTAGATCAGCACCAACAATGAATTAATTTTGTGGAAGATATAGTCAGGTTTTCTTAGTTAGGTTAAGAAATACGGGATCTACTTGTTAGTTTCTTTTTAATCTAAATGTATAATTTACCTTGGCAAACAACAAAGAAAAATTAAAAAGACTTGGCACTATGTAAAGTAAGCATACTTTGTTATTAAAGACGAAGGACTATAAATAGATTAGCCATGCCAGGAGGGTATTCCCTTGATATTAACACAACTGTAATTAGTAAACATGTGCCACAATAAGAATAGATGTGATAGGTTAGAAAAAGATCAGATAAGTAACTGAGTTCCCTAAAGGAGATCTTTATTTCTAATCAAAGAAATTGGTATCTGCTAGTGGTCACTGCCATAATATGTCAAGAGGAAAGAATCTTGCTAGTGTCCTCTGAGCAGCCATTTAAAAAGCAAATTCATGTTTCCTTAGGGCAACAAGGATGCCTGCCCATGTGATGTGACCTGGTGGAAAACAGGGCAATCTGAGCAGAGGAAAAACCCAACTGCATTTTCCATGTGATACTCCTATTTTACTTGGTGCTAAAACAAATGGATCAAGCACTTGTACAAGCCTTTAACAGGCACTTTAAGAATTTGGCCCATTTTATTACAGGCATTTAGAATTCAAGTGCCAGCCAGAGGTGCTTATGTACTGGGGGGGGGCACTTCTTTTCGTTTTTTTTTTTTTTTTTAAATTCATTGTTGATCTTTCAAAATGGAGCAAGGCTTTTTAAAAGGATTAGTCACTAGTTTTTAGAAAACTTTTTTGAATGTTAACATTATATGCTTTATAAAAATGTGAACTACTAATCACCAGACACGAGTTTCAATGAGAATAAAATTTAAGTGCTGTGGCTGTTATTTTGTCTTTGATAATTCACATGGCTCACTCTACCCCACTTTTCTGCTGTCCTGACTTCTCACTGGCTTCATTCTAATACACTGTCCTACAACAGTGCATAGGCTGGTTTAGTTTTAGGTAAGTCTTTTATCTTCTGGTATGGTGTTGTAGCCACACTGGCTTTCATGACACCTTGAGAGACTTGTGCAATCAAAGAGAAACGTTGAAGAAAGCTATGAAAACTAAGACTCCTTTTCCCTGTGACCATTCCTTCCCCACTCCCAAAACAGTAATTCTGCACATACATCCACTACTTCGAGAAATAAGTATGATATTTTTCTTTAATAAAACAATTTCTGAACAGGTTCACGTCACAGGCAATGTTAATATCACTGCTAAGTGCATCCTGCTATCTGGTATGGTTCGTGCCCCGCACAGAAATGTCTGTAGCTGAATACCATGGTCAGGAGGAGTTATTATACTTTAGTTAAAAGATAATGAGAACAGTGCCTCAACCCATTACCTACTTTCTGGAGAAGCAGTCAAGCAAAAGGTGAGACTGGAACTGGAAAATGGCAGTAATTGTTACCACTCATATTTCAGCTCTCAATTCCATCTGAAATAGGTTAAACACGGGGTCAAATTTCTAAACCCCATCCCCTGGCTATTTCCCCCTCCGCCCCTTAGCTATATACAATGGTATTCCAGCAAAATATTTTGAGTCCTCATAGTTTAGTAAAAAACTGTTATACTAACAAATCATTGTAATTATAAAACTTATGTTAAAGCAAATTACTGTAATACAGTACTTGCAACCAACAGCAAAAATAAATTTGTATTTTAAAACCTGCTTATAAAGTATGTCTTCTCATTGACAAAAGCATGTCAATGATAAACTGAAGAAATGGCGTGCAATAAAACATTTTCATCTTGGAAGTCATGGTGTAAAAATATTTAAAGAGTTAAAATACTCAACCATTCTTAAGACATTTACAGTAAAGGCTAACACAGATCTGCAGACCCTCTCTATCCAACACTTTTTTTTTAAGCTCCCTAAGGATTGTGGTTTTCCCATATATAGCCCTGAATAAAGGCAAATTGTCCTCCACATGTATAAATCAGTCCAGGATCTGTCATATTTTTCCAAAGAATTTCCAAGAGTCTGAAGAGTAAATAGCACTAGTAATCATTGTGTTTAAAAACCAAATGAAAGATGTAGGAATTTTTAAAAAATCATTTTCTATACAGTATTTAGAAAACATCAAACTTCAAATCTAATTCTTTAAAGCTTATTAGAATATTCACATTAGACAATAAGCAATTCAAAGTCAACTTTTATTCCTCTTTGTATACCCATTAATTTACACAGTAAGCAAACAGATATAAATCTGCTTCTCAAAAGACCAGTGAAATACTATATACGTATCAATTACAGATGAGCATGGATGCATAAGATTGTTAAAATACGTATGGCAGAGGCAAAGTTGAACCAGATATCATTTCTGTCCTACATCAATTTAAAAATAAAAATATACAACCTACTTTGAGAACAGTAAATTGACATGATTTCTCTAAAAATACTGAAGATCATCTAGCCTAAGCCTATGACCAATGTTTTTATTCTGTAAGAAACACACATTAAGCCAGGTGTGATGTTATCTCAGCACTCTGAGAGGCTGAGGCAGGAAGATAAAAAGTTCAAGTCTACCCTAGATAATTTAATGAGCCCCTGTCTCAAAATAAAACACAGGCAGGTCCTCTGGATAGCATGTCAAGTCACTTAAAATAATAACATGAATGCTGGTCTAAGAAAGCCTGACTGTCCTAAAGAGAAGTTACAGGAGGTTGTGAGTTCATTAAGCAAAAATAGAAAAAGCCCACTAATAGTATAACTGTAAGATAATGTTGCTCATTTATCTATCTTAGAGTATTAATTTTAAATCAGTATGATCCACTACCATTGACAGAATGACAGTTAAGAGAATAAATGGAGTGATAACTATTTGATTTTTTTTAAAGTACTTTATTAGAAGATTTTATCAAGTGAAACAAGAATCTTTGTTGAATACTTTGATGTCAAAGATGTTTCATTAATCAGTTTGGACATTCCATGGTTTTTGTTTAGGGAAAATTGTCCCCTGAAATAATGAGTTATCTCTTGGTTGACTATACTCTTATTATTAAGAAACAGAAAAGAGGTTATTTATTTTGCAAGGAGTTAGTTCTCAATACTACAGAGGACATTTTCAGAATGAAGAGAAGAAAACGGATACTGGCTGCTCTTAGTACTAAAGTACTGTTAGTTATGTAAAGTCCTGTAAGTGCAAATTATGGCATCCACCAGTGGGTCCCAGAACAGATACAATGATACTTTCATACACTCAAAATACAGAACATTTCCTGTTCAAAGTAAAAAAATATATATATAGTTAAATTTCTAAGAACTGTTCTTCAGTAATCTATTTTTAAAAACAATACAAACCCCTTCAGAAATAGTTCATTCAGTTTGTCCATACTTCTTCTCTCATGTCTTTAGCCATTAGTAACTCTAACATCAGGCAAAACAAAAGTCAAAAACAATTTGGATGATTATAGGCAAGTTATGGGGAAAAGTGAAATTAGAGTGAAACTGAAAATAGTTCAAAGGTGAAATAATTGAAAGGTGAAACTGAAAGTAACAGTTCAAGTACCATTTCTGTGAGACTGGGGATCTCTGTGTGTCTGTCCATTTTCTCCAAGTGTTGGGAAGGGAAAACAAGAGTGCGCTCAGAACAGCAGGGTGGGGGTGGGGGTGTCTTTCTATTATCAGACCATGAAAACTCCAGTCTGATGAGTACTGCTGTATAAATTAGTCAAACACTTTATTACAGACCAAACATTTATATCAAAAGCACAAAAGACTTTATTCTGAAAACCAGGATGATTGTGGTGTTACAGAAGTATGACTCAATAATTCCAGTCCATTTCTATATGTACTGTGCCTACTCACCTCAGTTAAAACAAGGTGCATAAAAGGCCAAAGTCACAGTTCTCATTCCCACATGGGTTCCTTAGTTTGCTTTCCTGACTTGAGATATGTATTCCCAAGCCCAGTGAGCCATCTTCCAAATGTCTGCTACCAGTCTCAAAGGGTACTGAGTCAAAGACTATACTCAAATACAATCAAAGCTCATATTCCTGTCACATCCTCAAATAACAAGGATAACAGTTATTAGCACTGTCATCTACTTCTAAATAAAATGAATCATCAAATATCCTGATATTTTTAAGTAAATTATATAGCAAGTAGTAATGCTCAGAAGCTAAAGAAGGAACAACAAAGGTAATAAAAACCATTATCAATCACCATATGAAGGGCTATCAGATTCTTAGAAATAAGTAGCTGGCAGCTCAAGGCAGTCAGCGCTACAAGATGTCTCTTGTCTTTTACAAAAACCTTTTAGGGAAAAAAAAAGAAAAGCTACATTACAGTGAAACAAATAATAATCATAATTTTAAAAAACCGTGTCATTCTTCCTGTTTGTTCTTATAGGCCATTAGTATTCTTTTAAAACTTACTCCCTGAGAGATCCCAGACTATGTTAAGAAATTAAGAGCGAGCTTAAAATTTATCTTACTTAAAAAAAGCAACAACAAAATACATAAGCTTATCATTTTTTATATCACTAAAAGGCTTAATATTTAAAAAACCAACAAGGTAAAAATCAACTTCTAAAGAACAGTTAGTGAGTACTCTGTGACTGAGTGGGTAAATGTAATGTCTTTAAATCACAATTATATTAAGATTTAACTGATGGTGCCGAAAATACAACTATAATATTTTAGGAGGAAAGATTTAAAAATTTATGCCACCCAGCTTGTTTAGTAGAGTAGATTACCAACTACTGATTTATTGCTTTTAATGAAACACCAGATTTGACAGTTAAGTTACCAGTGGGATAAAAGTATATTTTTGTCATTAATTATTTTTGTAGAGGACATGTACATATCCATATAAAAAGAGACTGTGTAGCAGTAGCAGATGCCTACTAGAAACAACCAGTTCTTGTAAACATTGCATTTGTGCAGATTTTCATTACTTTAATTCCAAAACTGAGAACAACTAAAGGCAAAATTAGTAGCCAAAGGAGAGGTGAGGGGACTTCCTCCAACATGGACCACTCCTCCCTTCAGAAAAAAGTAAAAGTCCTAGCAGCATTAAAAAAAAAAAAAAAAAAAAAAGTTACAAAATGTTTCAGTACTTGGTTTTCTCTCCCATCAAAAAACAAACAAAAATAAAGTGCAGCACCCATAAAAGTGTCAAGAAAATAGCCAAGTTCTTCCTTTCTGGTAACAAAATAGCACTTGGCCTCAGCAGTCTTAATCAAATTATACAGTGTCCATCATTTTGGGTTCATCATCTTCTTTATGTACCACTGAATTTAAACTGCAGAGAGCTGTAGCTGTATTGATAGAATACTGAAGATAATCTGGATTCTAGGGGAGGAAAGAAAAAGGTAGGGGAAAAAGAACACATGGTAACCAGTTTTATGTCAGTACATATAATTACATATTCTCTTTCATTTCCTACCTCTCTGCAGTGTAGCAGAATAGGAACGAAGATGAACTTGGGATTCAGACTTGGGCCAAAACCCAAGAAAATAAAGAACAATACATTATCATTTAATCCAAAGAGAACGATAAAGACATAATGATATACATGAACAGAAATGTAACACCACTCTTTTATCCCTTTGAAAAAATTGTAATTTTAATTATTTAATCCATACAAGGGTACATTCAATGCTAGTCTTCTGTGTAACTTACTGATAATTTAAATTTTGTGACTTTAAGCCTCCAATGTACTCTGAAAGTTACTAATTATAACAGTAAATACAAAAAATGAAAAATGTGAATAAAAGAAAAAAGCCCATTTAATGAATAAAATAAACTTGAATGAGAAATCTTTAATCTTTTGAGAGGTATTTAGGCTTACATATTTTAAAACAAAACAAAAAACCCCAAAACACCAGAATTTATTTTTAAACAGAAGGAAAACTCAAATCTTATGTATGCCCATTTTAAAAAAGAACAACAAAAACACAAACCGTTGTTCAATAAATGTAAAAATAAAAACATTTGTTGAAGTACCAGGGATAAGGACATAAGCCTTTAAGACCCAAACCTAGGAAATTCTTTCCTAAGGATCTGGTCTACTTAAGTTATTTTCAATATATGCCATCCACTTACAGGTTTACTACTGTATCACCTTGTTTCACTTATTTTTATTTAATAAGTACCAATGTGGAAAAAGAACACAAATAAGATAGTCCAAATGGGACAGATAAACTTTCACATCCCTCAGGAGTCAGGATTTTCCAAAAATCCTCCTGATAAAGTACACTTACTGCTTTTTTTTACTGTAAAAGCCAAAAACCTAGCCAGAATGTGGACTGTTACCAAACAGGTCTTTGTGAAAGAAGTGGCACCAATGAAATGATTGAGGTCTGGGACCTCGGTTCTAATACTGCCTTTACTTGGTATTGTAATCCTCAAAAGGAAAAATCCTCAAATTTAATAAAATTTAGAGTTAGTCTATAGAATCAACACAAAGTAACAGTTAACTATATCAAAGAGGCCTTGGTTTAGTCCTCTAAAAACTAAAGATAATAATAGTCTTTGGCGTATCTCACAAGATTGCTATCACAAAAAAAGAACAGCAAAAATATATTCCAATTTAAGCTTTATATGTTATATTCCCATTTTTCAAAAAGCAGTGTTAAGTCCTAGATTTAGGCCTAATTCCAAAGCCCTTCTCAAAGTCTGGGTTCCAGTTTTCCATGACAGAATTTTGAGTATTGAGAGTTGGTTGAGGAGACTCTCCACAACTTATGTGCCTTCCTAAGAACTGTAAGACACTATTACGGAGAAACTTAAAAAACAAAGAACAACCCAAATCCCTGACCCTTAAAATTCTACTGATTGCCTCATATTCTCACCTAATACCATTCTCAACACTATTCTTGTCCCAGTGACCAGTTCTTCCTAAAAGGGTATGACTGTCTTGTCCTATTTTTAGTATTTGATTCAACAATGTAATGTGAATGAGAAAGGAAGGGCATTCTGGATTAGAGTATCAGTTCGTATCACTTATTACTTTATATAACCTCCATTAAACTGTACTTCACTCATCTATAAAATTGGATGAAAATGAACCACAGGTTGGGGATTCAGCTCAGTGTCACAAGCACCTGCTTGGCAAGCGCGAGGTTGAGTCTGACCCCCAGTACAAAAAAAAAAGGAAAGAAAGAAACTAAGAAAATGAACCACAGCATTGAGGTGATTAAAAATATGATACAAAAATATGAAAGTGTTTCATTTGATATAAAATAGGACACTATTATGATGATTAAATCTTCTTCCAAATCTCTAAACTGACAACTTGGCTCCTTAGTAGTTTCTCATTTTATCTGGATTCTCTCAACAAATCAATAATCCTATGCCTCTAGCCTCTTATCCTGCTCTCCTTTTCCTTGGGCAGACTTCACAAAGACGCTGAAATTCTCACATTGCTAGGAACTTATTTGTTAGCTCCCATTAAATAAGTCTGAACAAGCCCAATAATGTCAAACAACTTAAGTGTCAATAATTTATGACACAAATATGATGGAAGCCTGGCAGCTGATATCAACTGCTACTGACATGCATTTAACAAGAACTTAGTACTTTCAAACCAGAGGAAGGTATTTGATGATACAGGCTATTTAAAGTATTTTAATGTATATATTTTCCCTTTTATATTAAGAACTAATAATATCCTTTATTCACCATGCATTATATGACAATTTAATTTTAAGTATTGGAATTATTATTTACTAGTTGGCTTTTTAAGGCAGTCTTGCTACATAGCCCAGGCTGGCCTCAAACTCATGGCAGCCCTCTTGTCTCAGCCTCCCAAATGTTGGAATTATAGGCCTGCACCACAACACCCAGCCTATATACTGGTTTGACTGTGATTTGAAATCATACAACACCCCTGAAAATACTTCTCTGTGGGCTGTTTCTCAGCAACTGAAGAGAAATTGTCATTGTATTTAAATAATGTTAAAGAGATAATCTGTAATGACAGTATTCCTTAAAAGTCTAAGGGGACATGTTACTAATTATTTAAAAATCACAGGATTGGGGCTGGGGATTTAGCTCAGTGGCATAAGTGTCTGCCTGGCAAGCGCTAGGTCATGAGTTCAATGCCCGGTACCTCCCCCAAATAAATAAATAATAATAAATAAAAATCACAGGATTATTATTTGTGTACTTGCAAAATAACATTTTTGATTGTGTTGGATAAGTCAATTGCCTTCCTAAATATATGTAACTGGAATGGAAAAATTATAGTGACATATGGTTAAGATATTAAAAATCTCAATTTTTACCACTTTATTAAAGAAAAACAAGTATAAGACTCGCCTAATACTACCTTCTGAATGACACTTTCCACTTCACAAGGATATGTAAGTATGTATGTATGTACGTATGTATTTTTTGAGACAGGGTCTGGTTATGTAGTTTAAGCCACCCTTGAATTCACTATGTAGCCCAGGGTGGCCTTGAGGTCACAGCAACCCTCCTGCCTCAGCCTCGCAAGTGCTGGGATTACAGGCATGCGCCATCATGCCTAGCAAGGGTTACCTTTTGAGGTAAGAACATTTTAAATAGTCATACACATGAGTTATGAGTAGTGCAAAAGAACACAATTTAGGTGAATTAATAAATTTATAAAATATGTATTTACTTTCCCAACTTACCTGTGGTAAGGATTCTAATAAACCTAAAGATCCAATACCAGAATGGGGAACATGATTCTGAACTGTCATAGGCTGAAAACTTTGTGACTCAGAATAAAGTCTTACTCTTGACTTAAAAGCTTCAAGTTCATTTTTGAATGCTTCAAAATAACCTTCTTCCTCCGCCTAGAACACACAAAAACAAAGAATCAAAGAATATGTGAAGTGTGTGTGTGTGTGTGTGTGTGTGTGTGAGATTATGCCAAAGCCTGATGCTACCACTGAGCTACATTCCTAGTCCCTCTTTTTTAAAAAGACAGGGTCTCACTAGTAACCCAGGTTGCTCTACAACTTGCAATCCTCCTGCCTCAGCCTCTCAAGTAGCTGGAATTACATGCCTGTGCCACCGGGCCCAGCTCAAAGTTTTTTAAGACTTCTAGACCACAAACTAAATTCTAAAAACCATGTAACAAAGATGGAAGAAGTAAAGGCAAAGTGAATAGCTTACATGTATACAGAAACCACCAGGGTCTCTGTTAGGCTCACGAAACTACTTAACTTCTAAGAAAATAATGAGCGATGTGTTCCATTTCTTTCTGCTTCAGCAAATAAACCAAGCTATAAGAAACATTCATGCACAGCTATAATAAAAGCAAGCCTTCTTTGTTTAACACATGATCAAAATATATGGTGAATGTTTAAATTTTAAAAAAATTTACAGGGCCAGGGATTCAGCTCAGCAGCATAAGTGCCTGCCTGCTAAGTGTGAGGTTGTGAGTTCAATCCCCAGTACCAAAAAAAAAAAAAAAGTATTACAGAAGGAGACACATTGCTATTAACATGTTCCTACCAACTTGACCCACTGGTAACATATGCATGACTATCTCACGGGGCAGCTTGTAACACTGGTGGTACAAATAGACCTAATCACTTTTACTGGTCTTTTTTACTAATAAAATTAACAGAAAGTGACCTATGCGACAGTCATATGTGTACCACAGGTGGCTCAATCCACCCAGCAGAGAGACAGGAATTACAGCATCATCATGAACATGTTACACTTCCCTCAAAACACTCCCTCAAGAGTGCACCTCCTTGCTTCAAATACACTTATCCCATCGTTCTTGCCACTTTCTAAAGCGTAACTAGAAAGTTCTTTCATGTCTTTAAGAGGTGTGATCCAAAAATTCAGTGACATACCACAGAAAGAACAATCTGTAAAAACATTACAGTGTGTCCTCATCCACTTTATTCGCTAGGTCTGGCACCATGCTTCTTTTGGCTCTTCCCCAAAGTCAAAGTGACCATGAAAGGTAAACACTGCGACTGGATTCAGGACATTGAGACAGCAAAAAAACAACAACAAAAACCCCCACAACTTCCAGAACTACAATGGGCTAAGGTGTTTGAAATGAAAGGAGTATTTTGAGGGAAATTAATGCTAATGGTTTTCCCTATAATAAATTTTAAGGTTTTAAAAATACTCATATTTTTCAATTACCCATGTATTTTCCTTGTTTTACCTGGATCCTTTAATAGGATTTGATCCACCCCTCCACTCTTTCAAAAAAAAATTCTCATTTAACCTCTTCCATTCTATCCTCTTACCACTGTCAAACAACCAAGGCTCATAAAAGGCTTTAAATTCTTATAAAAGGTTTTAAATTAATGAGGGGCGCACTATTACCTATTTCTAGTAGTTCTCTGACTCTGTATTTTCTGTTTGTAAATGCTATGAAAACCACGTAAAATTCAGCATTCAACTTCATTATGGGATAAAAAAGCTAAAGAACCTGTTTACAACCTACGTAGGTTGTATCTGAAAATATATACTGTATTAGAAATTAATATAGTATATATATTAGAAATTAATACAGTATATAAGCTGAAATTAGTAATTTTTAAACTAAAAAATAAGCTCATTATATGCTATTATTAACTTATTTTTCGTTTTTAAAAAATTGTATTTTCTAAGACCAGGCATGGTGCCAGTAGCTGTAGTCCCAGGTACTCAGGAGACTGAAAAAGGAGATTGCTTGAACCTAGAAATTTGAGACAGACAATTCAAAGAGACTACGTCTTAAAAGACAAACAAACAAACAAACAAACAAAAACCCTGTAGTTTTCTAGAATAAAAAACTTCAGTGAGTACAGTGGCATGTGTTTCTCATTTCTGTACATTTCTCTAATGTTTGACTTAAAAGGCAGACGGATTCTTACATCTGCTTCAGCATCAGTTTCTATTGTTCACTCAAGAGAATGAAAACAAAAATGAATGACATCTTAGTACTATTATGAATACACTTATGACAGAGGGCCTCTTTATAAAGAGTTTCTGAAACTCTGAGAGTTTGTTGGATTACATGTTGACAACCTATCCTCTAGGGTATATCCCTAAAAGAATTTTTGCATGTTAGGTATACGCTTGTTCAAATTTACTAGAAGGTTTTTCAAAGTGGTTGTTCTAGTACATATACCCAAAAGCAATGAATCCAAGTTCTTATTGCTGTATTTCCTTAGCAACTTTCAAGTTATAACTAGTACTGTAAATGTGAAATGGTAATCTTCCTAGACATATCTATTTTTCTTTAACATGGCCAACATTATCTTGTTTATATAAACATGTAGCACTTTTTTCGAACTTAATAGCGTATTTCCTTATATAAAAATGTTCCAAAATGTAACAGAATTACAAAAAGCATTTAAAAAGTTCCATAAATACATCTCTATATACAATAACAAAATAAAACCCGTAATTTCATAAATTATTTCTGTAAATGTTGTATTTTTATGTTGTTTCCTGTTTTTTCATTATAGAAATCTGATTTCTTATTAAAGTATGAATTCTACATGTGAAGGATCCTGTAATTACTTTGCTCAACATTGTATCCTCAGCATTTTAAGCAGCTTTGCTTTTGTATTACTACCAAGTTTTCCACATTCATTTGAGTGGGTCTCAATTTCACAAAAATGTCTCTTTTATAGCTTTTTTCTATCTCAGCATTAAGTTAACAAAACTAAGTTTTGTTTGTTTGTTTTTGTTTTGGTATCAGAGATTGAACTCACGACCTTGCGTAGCAAGCATTTACATTACACCGCTGAGCTAAACCCTCAGCCCAAAACTCAATTTTCTTATCACTAGAAATCTACAGAATTTAGTCTGTCACATTAGATGGCTTGTCTTGATGCATACAAAATAAAAAGATCTCAGTTTAAGCCTAATTTCCCCTTTTAATAATATCAAATAACTACTTACTTTGGCTTTCTGGAAAAATAAACGAAAACACCCTCTTGGATCCACATTACAGTTTTTGGCCATTTCCATAATAAATTGCATTACAACTGCTTGATGTGCTATTTGTTCCATTAGAGCTCCTTTCTGAAAGTAAAAACCAATCAGATTATAAGAAATATATTTAGAAATATATTTAATTGACAAACCAATTTAAATTTTAAATTTTTAGAGTATTTTTATTTCACTTAATTTTAAGTCAAATACTATATGGATATTTAAAGAGTATATTTTAGTTATTATTTTTTTATGAGGACCAGAAAAACAACACAATTGGTCTTGATTTAATATTGTAACTTATATTTGATGCTTTAATACATGATTTCTTTTAAAGTATTTTAAAAAGAAAAAGGATCATAGTATGTAGCAGCAAGAGAAATTGAGAGATGGCAGAGAAAGCACACAGTTCCCATATGGTAATTGAAACAACTTAAAAAAAATTCCCCCATTAAACTCAATAAAGTTTGGAAACAAAAATTCATATTCCTTTCTACTGATTTTCCTGTTTTCATTTAAATTAAATACTTAAAAAAAATACCATTAAAGTTAAGAAATCAGAATTCCACTAAGGCTTCCAGAAACTCAAGGGTCACATAATACCTGTTCAGCTTCTAGGTGAAAACACCATAAAATAAGATATTTAGCTGTTTCTTCACATACAAGGTATGGATGGTCAGACAAAAATCTCTGACTATCATCCCATCGACTCAACATACCTGTAAAAAAGAAATCATAAATGTTACATGTTTTCTGTCTTCCTAAAAGGAAAGAAATGGCATCTTAAAAATGACTCTTTAAAGATAATTCATAGTGGGTCGGGGATTTAGCTCAGCGGCATAAGCGCCTGCCTTGCAAGCGTGTGACTGTGAGTTCAATCGCCGGTACCAATTAAAAAAAAAAAGGTAATTCATATTATCAGAACAACATATTATGGTAAAGGGCAAATGAAATGGGATAATGCTCTATAAAGAAATATCCAGCAGAATGAAAATAGCTTCCAAAATTCACAGAAAAGTTGTATTTCACATATGGAAATATCTGACAGCAATTCAAGAAAATTAAGACATTATAAAAGAATACTTAGAACCATTTTAGTAATGTTAGACATTTACTTTTGCATATCTGTTTATATGCATAGTAAACAAAATTTTAAAAAGTTAAGCACTGGAAAATGCTGACATTTTGTTTCAAGGTATCAAACAAATCCAAATACTATTTAAGGTATATGTACATCTTAAAATCTGTAAGAAATTTGGTCAAAGTCAATATGACCAATTAATCATGCAATCAAGGAAGTGCTGCATTTTAAAAATTATCTCTTTTTATGTTGCCCAGGCCCGTCTTAAACTTATGAATTTAAATGATCATTCTGTCTCAGCCTCGAGTGGCTGGGACTATAGATATGCAACACTACACCTAGCAATGTTTACACCTTTAACCTTGTCAGCTTTATACTTGATAAACTCCATATAGCAATATTGGCAGCTTTAGAATCTTTGGATTTACCCAAGGAAGTTTAGATGTTACAAAGAAATGTCCATTGGTCTTTTTTTCAGTAACTTGGTAGTAACCTTTCCTCTAGACCCCAAATTAACTTCTATATACATATTAAATTCCACATCAGAAAACGAAAATAAAACTAAAGACAAATGTCTGAGAACACACAATTAGCAACATAGAGCAACTGGTGAAGATATATGATCAACTTGTCCTTATAAAAAAGGGATAAAAGATTTTACCATTGTCTTATAAAAAGTTTTGTTTCACAAATTCCCCAGCATTTTGATGCAGTGATTCATAAAGGTATTTCTTCAGCATTTTGGTGCAATGATTAATTAGGTCATTTAAGATTCTGAGAAACAGAACGAGTAAGTTGCTTACAACTGCTATAGAGTTAACTCCTTAAAGTCAGAGCTAAGCTAATGAAAGCAAAATCACTTCTTATACCTGAAGCCACAAAATAAATCCTAAGCAGCTTTGCCTTAGCTTTCTTGCACTTGTGAAGAGGTAGTATTTCTAACTACTATCTACAGTGCATTGCTTCTCCTTCAACTTCTCCATGGCTGTACTATAAGGCACTGATTACTAAAATCCCATCCATTTTGGTTCTTTAGCATGAAGAATATGAAAGGGTTAGTAACATTTGCAGGGACCATGAGGAAGGTATCATTACCTATTAAAAATTTGTAAATATTATTTAATAGTGGAGACAAACTTCCTACTTGACATTAAACATAGACAGTTTGTATCTGAGAAATATCTGTCATCACTTGATTTAAAAAATGGTATGAGTTAGTATGAAACTGAAAATTAGTATGAAACCAAAAGCTATGCATAATCCTTACACATCTGTGTGGAAAGGTAGTAAGATTTTATGACAAAAATACTTAAAAGCATCAATAGTTTAGTGGAACAGAAAATACCTGAAATTACTGATGCTAGTTTGGAATTTGAGAGAGCAACAACAATGGCTAGGAAGACAGATCATAGAGCCAAAATGCCAGGTATGAATATTAGCTTTTCCATTACTTCCTTAAACAAGCCCCTGTATATGCCTCAGGTATAGAAGAGGGCTAAAAATAGTACCTAACACAAAATTTTTGTGATGATTAAATGATACCAATTCATATAAGACATTTAGGAACAGTGCCTGATATAAAATACATGCTTAATAAGTAGTATTAATATAATAGTGAATAATTTATTCATTTAACAAGTATTCATTACTTTTGGATAAGGATAATCTAGTTTAAACTAAACTTGCTAATCATTTTCTCTGAAGGCTTGAAAGTTTTTATTTTGCACTTGAGAGCTGGGTGTGCTGATGTGCACCTGTAATCCCAGCACTCAGTGGGGCTGAGCAGGAGAACTGCCACAAGTTCCAAGGCCAACCTGGGGTACATAGTTTAAGGCTGAGCTGATCTACAAACTACACACTTCCTGGGCTTTCCACGTTACCCAGCTAAGCATTCGAGAAATTCCTTTGACATCAAACTGATCACCAAGTTCAGTGGTTATGTTACTATAATCTGTAAATATGATGAAGTTACAATAATAATCTTTTTAATATTAAGCACTCCAAGAGTTCTTAGGACATATTCTTTTTTTTTTCTTTTTTGGTACCGGGAATTGACAAGACTGTGCACTTGCCAGGCAGGCACTTATGCAGCCGAGCTATTTCCTTAATTACCTAGGATAAGTTATTAAAATTCTTTTTTCAGATTATAAAAATGAGTATATTCATTGTGAAGAATTTGAAAAGTTCAAAAAATAATTCTACTACAAAAGATTATTATTAACAATAATGTATTTCCTCTCAGGTTATTTTTTACATGATGTATAAATAAGTAAAAGTAAAATATCATACTTTTACTTTTTTATTCATTTCAGTTCATATTCTATTTAGGAGTACTTAATAGTAAATGTTTTTTCAAAAATAGGCTATTATTATGATTTCTTAAACCAATACACATTAAAAGAGGTTATAAATATTCATCGTCAGTACCAACGAAAGAGACTGTATCAACAGTTTTTATGCAAATGATTGTAGTTTTTGATAAAAATTTCCAGTGACAACATACTATTAAACAGATTTTAAAAATGCTGAGTCATAGCTCACTTTGGCTATGAGACAATAATGTGCTGTGAAGAAACAGACGACTGAAAAAGTATCTCTAATGATCACAAAGTGATACTACAGACGCATACGTCCAAATAAAGCTGTTTTGTGAACTTTTAAGTGAAAGCAGGCTGTGCATCTAAATTAGTATTTTGTATTTATAAAACAAATAAACATAAAAGAAAAATTAGATTTCAATGCTTTATAGTACTCTACCATAATAGCTGTAACATTTACCATTAGCAAGTAAATTCCATCTAATTAAAAGGATAAAAGCAACACAAGAAAGATAGTCCACAAATAGCATAAAGCAAAGTTTTAGGGAGAACTCTAAAGAATATAAAACAGATTAGACCACAGGGAAGTCCCTATAAGCCCTACACAGTACCCACATACTCCACTTGTCTTTCAAGAGTTTGGAATCCAATCCAAGTCTGGAAAATCTTCATTTGGAAATTTAATTAACGCTGTTATTCCAGAGGTGTTTAAAGGAGCATACCATAGTTATCATTAAGGTAAATACTATTTTCCTTTACTACAGTAAGTATATTCCACCAGAAGCACTCACTTTCACTGACTTGCTTCAGGCCTCCCTCCATTCTGTGCCAAAATTTAGTCAATGGGAGATTTTGATGATCTCATCATCCCACATGACTATAAGCTGACCCACTCTGCTCATAGACCATGGTGAACAAGAAGTGGCAAGTACCCCAGATGCCTTGGTTAAGATACAGCATGCCAGAGAATGGAAAATAAAACACATGAAAATTTTGGGAGCCTACTACCTTAGTAACATTTCTGTGGATCCAATGTGCTGCAGCAAGTAGGATATCTCCTCCAAAGTGGAAAATCAATGTGCATTTCCACTAAGAAACAGGCACAATGTGAATCTGGGAGTGGCTATCAAGTCTGGTTGGGTTTGAACACAGCAAGGCTCTGGTTAGTATTACAAGATGAAGTACTAGAAGATCACAATATTCAAGGGCAAAACAATTGCTTATTAATCACCTGTGGACGTCAAGTCAGCCTTTCCCTCAGCTATCTCATTAAATCCACAACAGTTTCATAAACTAAAGGATCATGATGGCACAGGCTTGAGATCATGCACAGATTCAACAGAATGAACTATTCTCATGAAAAAGTGTTTTAGCATCATAATCCAATGAGGCCAATGAATATCTAATTTGCTAGTAGCAGAAACCAATGCCAAAACTAAATATAGCACCATACATAGAGAAACTATCCATTGAGAAGCAGGTTGAATATCTTGGTTCCATTTCATCTTGAAGGGACTAACAATTCCTGACTTGAACAAGCCCATTCTGTCTGGAATTACCCTCTTTCCTTACTATGTTTGTAAGCAATAATATATCAGAGGTCTTAATGAATTACTCACTGAACCTCATTTTTTTAAACCCTTTTACAGCTAAAGAAATGAAGACTATGGGTTCATGAAATTCACTGGTCTTATAAATATCATTACTCAGAAGTAGTAGGTTTTACAGAATGGAGAAAGCTTTATTAAAGACTCAGTTACAGGTGTGTTACAACATCACAAGGTTAAGAGTATTTCCCCACACAAAATTGCTTTTGACCAAAGAACTCAGTTCACAACAAAAGGGTGTTCCCCATCTAACTGCCATGGGTCCAAAGCAACTTGTCAAGAGAATGCCAGCCGAGTAAAAACACTTTAAGGGATGTTATTCTACCAGATGCATCATGTGCTCTGAACAACCAGCTGATACACATGTATTTCCCTATAGCATAACATGTGAACCTAGAAAGGGCTAGGTTCGAATACGAATGGTAACTCACATACTACAACTAAAAATATCTGCAAAATTACTGCCTTTTATATTAAGCTCAAACTTCTGCTTGTTTAAAATGTTTAGTATCTGTTGAAAGGAGGACTACTTGTTTTTTTCTGATTATAAAAAACACCACAATGATAGTGTATAGAAATGTAAAGTGTCTACATTTATTTCTTCAGATGCTATTCTAGAATTAAATATACAGTTTATCTTCTTTTATTAAATAAGTATAACAGGCTAGGAGTTTAGCTCAGTGGCACAAACACCTGCCTGGCAAGTGTGAGGTCACGAGTTCAATCTCTAGTACCAAAAAACAAACAAACAAAAAGGATGAAAATATGAATGTCATGAAAAGTTGCACAAAAGGGAAAAAAATTGAAAGTACTATCCATTGTCTTTAGATAACAGAAGCCTAAATGAAATTCTATGTTTTGGAGGGAAAGCCAATAAAAAAAGATTTCAAGTGCAACTTTAAATGTTCATGAACACAGTAAAAATAAAAGCCACATAGACAAGTGTAATGGCACACACCAGTATCCCAGCACTCAGGAGGCTGAGGCAACAGGACTGCGGCAAGTTTGAGGCCAACCTGGGCTACATAGTGAGTTCAAAATTAGCCTGAGCTACATAGCAAGACCCTGTGTTAAATAAATACACAAACAACCACGTTTACCAAGTTAACACATTGCTTGGGATCAAAAAATATGCTTTGAACCTGAACTCCAGGCATTTCCCAGTAGCATTTTCACTTGGGCAATATCGGACTGCTTATAATTCTCAGAACACACCATACTATTTCCTGACTCTACATGTTTTCATGCTACTGCCACTGCCTTATCTACATGGAAAACTCCTACCTATCCCTCACAGAAGTAAGATAATTACCTTGGTCTGAGGCGTTTTTGGCATTTCCCCCCCCACCCCAAGAGACAATAATTTCTCAGTTCTTTTCATATACATTTCTATACTATATTTATAGCGTAATATAGCTCAAGGTCTTGCTTGTATTACATGCATCATATCCAAAACCTTAAACAAAAATAAAAGGAGCTAATCTCTTAACCACAAAATAAGCAGGTATCAAGGAAGCAAAGAAGAAAAAGAAAAAAGCAAAGAGTAGTTGAGAAGTGAAAAGATTTGTCTTAGAGGGTTAGTATTAATAGATTAAATTTTGCTTCTCTTTCAGTCTATTTTTTATTACCCAATACAGGCCTAATATAAGATCTGTACAACTCCACCAGTAGTAACTACACACCTAGTTTGTCATGTACCCTCTTTTTTGGTTCCCAATTTATGATTCCATTTTTTGCACCAATACATATGATACCAAACATTACAAAGAAGGAAATTCAAGTAGTAGACTCACCAAAATGTCTAATTTTTTGCTCATGTTTCTGCATGAATGATTTTGATTTATCTTCATCTTCTGTTTCTTTTCTTTTATCTTGATTAATAAAACTCTGAAAATTTGAGAAATTAAAATAAGATTTTGTATTCTAATTGAATTTTCTTTCTCACATATTAAATGCCTATTGGTCCTGCCTAGAGGCAATGTAAATGTGGTATAGTATCATTATATTACATCACTGTTAAACTCTTCATCACAAAAATTGGAATTTTTCTCATATGTGAGTTTCATTAGTTTTAACGTGATATACATATTGAACATTTTGTATTTATATTACAAATCACACAGGAAAAACAATCTTTTGGTTAAGCTCAACTGCCTTATTATATAGAGACTATGCATGCATAATTTACAACTGCATTATTCAACTTCTATAAATATTTGCTTCCTTAGTCAAATTTTTAGATCTCTTGCTGGAAATTAATTCAGAAATACAAAGCATATAGAGTTCAGTATACCACTATAAATTCTTTCAGAAAAGGTACACCAAAATAAGACTTGGGTTTCATTTCTAGTTATTTTTTCTCAAGAGAGGCTAAACAGTTTGATTCTTGAAATCAAGTACAAATTTCTATTAAACAAGTACTTATTTTCAGTTAAGTCATAAAACAGACCAAGAATGAAATTTTTATCTAGCCAGTTTTGCTAGATAAACAATCTTTTAGAACATTCTGTGATCAACTTAAACCCTAATACCATCCATGCCAAAACAAAAAGTACAAACTAGCTCTTTGCCATTTACAACAGAAAGCAACAAAACTTTACATATTTCAAAATAAAAGTATTTTTTCTTTATGTATATTCTGCCATTTAGACCAGCACTGTATAACAGAAATATAAGCCAAGTCACAAATCAAAGTTTTTTATTAGCCACACTACATAATTCAAAGAAACAGATGAATAATCTGTATTAATCTTAACATATCCAACATATTATTATTTCAACATGCAATCAACACACACACAAATAAAATATTTCAATTTTACAGTACTAAGTCATTGAAATCTTGTATTTTATACTTACAGCATATTTTAATTTGGATTAATCACGTTTTATAGCACATGTGTCTAGTGGCCATAGAGTTGAACCTCAGAGATCTAGAGCAGTCCTCACAAGTCTCAAGTTCCCAGACAAAACCAATGTACAATTTTGAGGAAATGATTGAAATATAAAGATAGTCCTAATTAATTTGTAGCTATGTTAGAAATGAAAGAAACAAAAGCAACGACAAAATGAAAACATTTTCTTTATGATCACTGTGTTAACAGACATTACCTTTACAAAATACACATTGTTTTGACCGGTTCCTCCAGGAAGAAGAAATTATTTTAAATAATTTTAGAGTGTAAATGCAAAGCAGAAATAAAATAAATTAACACTTAAGACACACTGAGAAGAACATATACACCCAGAGAATTAAGTGAGGAATGATCCTGTTGTGGAGGGGAAAAATTTATATGAATTTGTACAGGTATAGAGAAAGTCTAGGAAGATACTGTTAACAAAGGTTATTTCTGGGAAATGGAACTAAAAGTAAGGAGACCTTTTAGTTTCTATTTTTCTTATTTATTTTAAAACAAGGATGCTATACTATTAAAATTTTTTCTCAGGAAAAAAGGTCCTGATAAGGCCAGTGGTGATACACGTTATGTTTCTTACGTGTTACTGACTACTGCAACAGAACCGGAGCTGGTCCAGAAGAAGGCTCAAGCAGGTGACAGTGGATGCCAAGGGGGCAGAAACAAGTAGGTTATAGGATGAAATGTCCAGATAACAAAGGTTAATGATAAAGTGAGTGTGGACTTTGACAGGAATGAGTAGTTTATCCTCAAAATCTGAGGGCTATGTTTGGTAAAACATAAAGTATGCTTTTATAAATTAGTAGAAAATGACTGGATTTCATTGTTCCAAAAAGCTACAAACTGAAAAAACATTTTTAAATCTCAAATTACAATGAATAAATATTATACAAGTGTATCTGTTAGATATTATATGTAAGATTTGTACATCTCGAAATATTAGCTAAAGATTTAAAAATGATTAAAGGAAAAGTATAGATGAATGAAAATGGTAGAATGATGACAGTATATACTACGTAAGACTCATCTGTTTACTTGATGTATAATGAAACTCTGCATAGTAAAAAGGCTTTAAAACAAAGTCCAAATTCACTCTATATGTTATGCACATGGTTAATTATGGAAAATAGTAACATCTGAAGGTCTTTCCATAAATACAGTACTATCATCCCTGCTCAAGCAACACTAACAGTAAATAATATATAAAATCCACTCCTGTTGTAAAGTTAAGGGCTTTTAGTTTCTGAGAACTATTTCTCAGTCATTTTGACAAAGTGAAAAAAAAATGAAAGTATGTGTGCTCATCAGTGTGTTCACAGACTTAGTTGTAACTGTTTCTTCAAAATAAGCATTAATGTAGTTACTATTCTTCAATATACACATAATCACCTATTCTACACTAAAAACACTAGCTTTTAAATGTATTTGGTCTTGCTCTTCTCCCTCTTTCAATGCATTTCAAAATCAATCCCCAGGAACTGTTTTCAAATGGAAAACAAAGGTCTCAATCTTTAGTAGCTTGAGAAACATGTCATTTTAAAAGCTCAGCCAGGCCAATGATGTCCGTCATTAACATCTATTATCCCCATTAACAGTGGAAATCATTGTATGGGCATCATGTTCATTATTAAAGGAATCAAACAGAGGACATCCCTACCTTTCTTCTTCTATTTTTAATTTTTTTTTTATTTTGAGACAGGATCTCACTATGTCATTCAGGCTGGCCCTGAACTCACTTTATGTAGCCATCTTCTTCCCTCAGCTTCTCCTGAGTGCTGGGATTACTGGCGTGTGCCACCAGGCCCAGCATTCACACCTTTCTTTACCTTACCTAGTCATTCAGTCTCAGCCAGGAATTTCTTAGTTCAGATTTAAGAAAGGTACAGCATTTAACAGTTATTTAAATGTTACCTTGGAGCAGTCTGCTGGTTTTAGCTCTGTCAATATGGTCCCTATCTCTGTGATACCTATCCCCGTAGTTTCCACCCTCTACATTTACTTTTCTCCCATTCTTTGTTCTTCATTGTGCCGTCTTTTAAATGCTTACTGTTGGTGGACTGCAGAACACTAGACTTTGCTGGTGCAGAGTGCTTTGTGCCTGTGGTCATCATCACTTCACACTGAATCTAGTTATAGGAATTTAATATTTTTAAAAGTTTTACATTGCAGTACAAAGGCTTGTTTATTAAATGCAACAAAAGATTAGAAATTTCAGTTTTTATTCCTTAGTTGGTAAATAAGGTTAACTAAGGAATATATTTACTTGCTCTGTGAATGTCTTTTAAACAATGACTAATGACTAATTCGAGTAACATGTGCTTTGTGAGTTTGTTTATAATTGTACCATTTTCAAAGAAATTAGAGAAGCAACAAAAGCCAACCAACTTCAAATTAATCAATCAAGCAGTTTTTGACCATTTATAAGCAGTCCAAGGAGTATATTTTTTACTAAAATCTGTGCCCACTGAAGACATTTATTATTATATATGACAGCTTTGTGGTAGGCCATTATTTTTCTTTTCATTTTTTAGCCATTAAGAAATTTGAATACTTAAGTTTGTACATAATCTTGAGTTTTGATAGCATTTTAAAAGTTTTTTAAGGAATATTTTGATTCTAAATATTGTAAAGGAATCAGATTTAATCCATCGTTGTTTTCAAGTCACTCTACTCAGTTTCATTTATAAAATGAGATGGGTAAATAAAAGAAACTCTAAAACAGTGACCACCAAAGTATGGGGTACAAAATATGAGATGTGGGAAAAAAAGAGTATTTAACTTTGATTTAGGTATTTTCTCATTCTCGTAAATTTCTCAATCCTTAGAAACATTCTGTGAATGCTTTCTTAAGTATGTTAGGTCAGTAGTACACATGTCTAAAACCAAATATTTGAGACTGGTTAAATTAAAACTGCCTGTGAGGGGTAAGAGTGTAGCTCAGTGGCAGAAGGCCTGCCTAAACAAGCACAAGGCCCTGGGGTGCAATCTACAACACTGCAAAATAACAACAGCAACAACAACTGCTTTCAGTCTGCAGCTGTTGAATAAGAAGTTTCAAACAATTTTTAGTTACAGCTCAAGAAATACACCACATACTGGGGCCTAACATGCACATACATATGCAAAAGAAGCCTTTTACAATACAAAGCTGACCTAAGTGGACTACAATCTGATCTTTTCTACTGCATTCTAGTTAAGAAACAAAAATGTTGCTTGGAATGCACCAAATTGTTTTCACAATTTAAACTGCTATGACTCCAGGTTGTGAAGAGCAGTTTTTCTGCACCCTTGGTACCCTTCAAGCAATAAATATTGACTTAAATATACAATTATTATTATTACTGGTCTTTTTGAGACAGGGTCTTGCTATGCAGTTCAGTCTGGCTTGAGCTCACTTTGTAGCCCAGGCTGGTCTGAAACTCACATTAATCCTCCTGTCTTAGCCTCCCGAGTGCTGGGATTAGAGGCATGCACTGCGACACCCGGCCAACATTGTATTATTTAACAGTAGGAGAATCTAAATTATTTGTCAAGTCCTTTCATTTCCAATGCTTGTATCAAGTTTAGATTACTACTCCAGTTTATCAAATCCATATAAGTTTACTAAATCCATGTAAGTGAGGACTTTTATTTAGTAAATCTAATAATTAAACATGCATGTTACAAAACTGATTGCAAGATGACACCATTGTAACATCAGAAATTTCTCATAATATCTGAGCTTCACATGTACCAGGCCCATGCTAATACATTTTTAAGACATTATCTTACTTAATCTTAACACTTACCCTACACAGTTGGATAAACCAAAGCTCAGAGACAGTAAGTGACTTGACTAAGGTCACAAAGCCATCATGTGACCAAGCTGAGCTCTGCCTTGCAAGTACACTGCAGTATGCCACATTCTATGCTGCACCCATATATCTGTACTAAGAATCACCCTTAAAGACCCTACCATGGGTAGTTTTTTGCAACAACCATTTTTTTATGAACTGCCAAAATCGAATACTGTTTACAGGATTCTGCTGGTTTGCCATCAAATATGTAGATACATATGTTTTCTTTTTTTATGTGGTCCAATAAAAGATCATACCTTATTAAAAACATCCTTGCTAATGGCATCCATGTTCCAGAGACACATCCTCTCTCTTTGTACTAGAGCTTCTTCTTTCTTTCGCCATTCTTCTTCCCGCTGCCTCAGTTCTGATACTGCTGTTTGTGCTTTGGCATATTCCTGATCCAAGGACTCAGAGTTATGCAGTGCTAAACTACCAAGTTTCTGCTGAGCCTCAGCAAGATTCCACTTGCATGCCACAGAGCTCTTCACAAATTCTGTCTGCTTTTGGCAAGCCAGCTCAATTTCATGGCTATACATCTGGATGAAAAAATAATACTTATTAAAAAATGAAGACGGCAGTGAACATGTTTTTGTAACACAGACAATTTCTTTTTTCAGTACTGGGGATTGACCCAGGGTCTTTGAACTTAACTGCATCTCCAGCCCTTTTATTTTTTATTATGAGACAGGCTTGCTAAATTGCCCAAGCTAGGCTTGTGGACTTGTGATCTGCATGCCTCAGCCTTCCAGAGTGCTATACCAACTTCTATTTTTATACAAAGAATTTCTGTACATTTTTAGTACACAGTGTATCCTGTGTTCTTCTGTGTCCAGTTACATTTTTATAAACTTTAGTTCATCAAGGAGATCCTAAGCTGCTTTGTCAATCTACATTCCTCCCCCAACAACTAACAACAATACAAAGTCTGACAACTGTCACAGTGATTTGCATTTAGTTGGCATTCAACAAATACGTGACTTATAGTCTTCATAAACCTAAACCAGCACAATGAGAATAAAGCTACATCTATCCATCTTCCACATGCTGAGAATCAGACCTTTGTAGAGTTTCGTTCTGCAAGTTACACTGCAAAGAATCTCCTTTTATTTAGAAGTAATCATTTCTTAGCTTATGTTTTTCTTCTATATTATCCCCAATCCTTGGTGATTTGAGAAGTTCTTACTAGAAATTTCTGTTTGTAATGGATTATGTTAGACTATATCCTTTAATTTTATCTTAATCAAAACAGGCAAAGTTATTTATAATGAATGCCAGCTGGTTCTACCCTAGTAATTGTCTTTCTGTTCTACTTAGGAGTAGTAATTCACTACTATATTAATTACTATACATAAAGGAATGTGAGATGTTTAGTTTCTTATATTCTTTGGCTCAAAAAAAAAAAAAGCTAAAGGCACTTTTTTTTATGATCTTGCCCAAATGTAGACCAATTTCAGACTACTGTAGTTTCCTGAATAATTCTCTGCCCAATCGGTTCGCATATCTGCATCACTACTCCAACCCTTGTAATTTTACACCTGAATTATCTAAATAATCTGCCTTGTCCCAAGTCATTCTCCTTCACTATATTTCAATTTGACAATGTTGCCTCTAGGTAACTCTCATCTCTATTCCAGATTCTGGCATCACGTAAGCTTTTTCTTACCCATTTTCTCCTCAGTCAAGAAATGCATATTTCGAGGATTTCACATAGCATTGTAGCTTATGGTACTTGTTTCCTTATCAGGGTTTTTATGTGTGTGGGTGTGGTACTAGAGATTGAACTCAGAGCCTACACACTGAATCCAGTCTCTTTCATTTTTTACTTTGAGGTAGGATTCCCCTAAATTACTAAATGGCCCTTATACCCAGCTGACTATCACATTCATGAGGGGCTAGAATTCAATAAATGGTCCATGAATAAATTTCTATTTCCTGAACAGAATGGTGGTGGTAAAGAATTCTGAAGCAAGTAGCAAGGCCCCTATGTCTTGGCCACATTTTCAGGCAAATTCAAAGTTTCTTTTGGGCAATTTGGACACTGCTGCTATTCTGATACTTCATCTACTCAATCAGCAGGTTCAGAGCCTAGTTAACTGTATGTGCCTAAATACCCAATTAAAACATTTATTTTACTTTCTACTATCTTAGAATAGAATAACTGTAGACTGATTATGTTTAAAAATTGGGCCAGGAAAAATAGAAAAATGAAACTATAACTTAATTTATAAGAAAAGACAAAGCTATATCAAAAAAGGCAATATGAAAAATGGAATATCTTGTATTTTGAAATTATGTGGGAACAAATATTTACTTCACAAATAAAAACAGTTCTCATGATTTATATCATAAATATAAAATGATTTATATTTAAATTCTTCTTCACAGACTACCCAAACACTATTTGGGAAAACTATCCAATGTGTTTTCAGTTGATTCAAAAAACATTAGGTTTTATTTTAATTTATGAGCATGCCAAAGTTTTAAAGGGGCATAATTATATATTAATGACATAAATTCTGAAAAGGAGCTGTTAGTATTAAAGTCCACAAATGTAACAACATGAAATTCTCAAAAGCGATCTTTATATTCCAACCTGTCTTGACATTAGTTGGATCTCAGAACCAATAATCACTTATTATTACAATGTTTAGATTCTCTCATACTTGGTAAAAATTAAAACAAAGTTTAAAGTTTTTTTAAAAAAGAGTTTTTTTAGCTGAATGTAGAGTACATGCCTCTAATCTCAGCACTGAGAGGCTGAGGCAGGAGGACAGCCAAGATCCACCCCAGCCTAGGCAATATAACAAGGCCTGTTTCAAAATAAGAAATAAAAAAGACTGGAAATGTAGTTCAGGGAGAAGCTCTCGGTTCAATTCCCAGTACTGCAAAAATTTTTTTAAAAAATTTTATAGAGTTTTAAATGCCAGTAGGTCGGATTAAACATGTATTATTTCCTAAGATTTCAATTCAGAAATGTAAGTTCTAAAGCCAGCAAGACAAATAAGTTTGCAGCAGACTTATGAAATTAGAGTTAGTAATTATTTTTCAAATTTTAATAGCATTTAAGGGTGGTTTCTGCCAAATGAAGTTTTACAGCATTTCACAGAATGAAAAGTGTAGTGGGTGGAAAAAAAAATACTGGCCTAGTTAATGTAAATTCTGGTTTTGCGCCTGTCACTGAAAATGCTACATGGTGTCTGGAAAATTACTTTTAATTATGTAGAGAAACCTACTCACTTCTAAAACCTCTCTCATGAGGAGCCAGGGTTGTAACTCAGCAGAGCAATGTCTGCCTAGCAAGCATGTGGTCCTTAGTTCGATTCCTGGCACCCAACAAATAAACAAAATCCCTTTACTCAAGTTTATGAGTGCACATGCAAAAAATATACCGACATTTTAAATTTTAAGTTTTTCTCAGCTTACTTTTGTGAATCAATCACAGTGCACTGAAATTCGAGACCTTTTCTATTCCCTCATATGCCTCAAAATTGACAACAGCAACTGCTATTCATTCTTTCTCTGTAACGCAGTATGTGTTGACATTTTTAATATAAAGATGACTCTAGAAATCCATGATTAGGGGGTTACTACTGATCCATCAACTCCTATTCTGCCTCACTTTCTCAGTGACTGGCTGGCTGAGATACAATGTGGTTATGAAACAGCATCTTTTTCTGTGTAAATCCAGCTAACTCCGCTAGTTGGACATAAACTGGCAACCAATTTAAAGCACTCACCTTCACTAACATCTAGCAAAAATGAGTTTTGAAAATAATTTTCTATTAATTATTACATTTTTATTAGACCTCATTTTACAAAAAAAGCCCTGAAAGCAGACATCTAGTTTGTGATCCAGAAGTATAAGCCACAACACACTCAGGTTAGGGGGGAAAAACATCAGGGTAAGAGATATGAGCACCCTGTAGGAGAAAAATCCTAAGTGCTTTATCACATTTGGGCAAGCTTTGGAGGTAGGAAAGCTTGGTTGAAAACCACAGGTAGCATCGGGAACTCCAGAGAGAAGTGTAAAAATATCACAAGTCTGTGCCTATATTTTTTTTTTTTTTTTGGACAATGACACGAAGCAAAACTAAAACCAGTAAGGGAAAGACGGAGAAGCTGCCATCATCTAAGACCAAGTTTACAGACTGCTCAGAAGTCAACATGGATGAAAGAGCAGGATTCAGGGAAACGTTATGGTACAATCGCTCCTAGTTCCTATCAACTGTGCACAAGTACGCCAAAGCCCTTAACAGAAACGCACAAGAGGACAAAGGGTCAATGTTACACAGCGTGAGGCACCCCGAGTCTGAGCGCTGTTAGGAAAGGGCCTGGAGGAACGTCTTCCAAGGATGTGAAAGAATCACCCAAGGTAAACGAAAAAACGTGTGTGGGGAGGCTGGGGTTGAATATACGCCACCTTCTCTTCTCCTCGAACATGCTACAACGAGGGTGGGATGGCACCAGGCCTAGGGAGCAAGGGGTTGAAGTAGGTGTAGAACTGGGCAGGGGAGCGGGTTCTGGAGACGCGGCCCTCTAGGGGCTCAGCGACAGCATCGCCCCATTTCCCCGCCGAACGCGAGCCCCGTCTCACCTGCGCGTCACCGCCCGGCAGCGGCGGGCAGCGGGGAGAAGCGGGGGATAGGTCCAAGTCACTTTCTTCCTCAGCCTCACCCTCCACTCGAGGGAGGTCCCAACGTCCCGGCGGCGGCCACGGTTGCTCCATGTTCTGCTGGCCCTAGCTCTGCAAACGCCACTGCCAAAGGACTTTGAGCGAACAAAACCTGCTGCACGAAGCCAGCAGCTTCAGCTGGCCCGGGCCGTTACCCAGAATCCCTCTGCTGGCTGCAACGCCGACGCACACCTCGCGCAGTCTTGGGTCGCGCCACCGGCAGACGCCGGAAGAAGAACTGGCTTTTACGTCACTTCCGGATTGGGCGTGGCCTTGGGCGGGTACCAGGGTTTTGCGTTTTGAGTCTGAGACTGAGACTTCTGGTTTGAGTCTTTCTTTTAGTGCGTTGAGCGCCGTCGCTTTAACCTGCTGGGTTTGTGGGTAGTGAGGCGTTTGATAAATAAGGCCAGGTACTTTTTAACTCATGTTCACTACTCCCAAAACTGCTGGGCAGCGCTGACCACGTCTGCTTTGCATGTTTAAAACAGTTCATTCTTGGCACAATTCGTGTATAAGTCAATACTGTAGGTCTAAGGCGAGATTGGAGGGTAAAGTTTTTAAAAAGCAGAGCCAATTTTCCACTCATATCAATTACGAAAAACAAGAGAGTTCTGCAAAATTTGGCCGAAAAGAGGACATCTCAAAGCGAACATAGCTCCAAAATATAGTACTAAAATATAAGTACTCGCAAAAGCGAGGGTAGAGGGAGGTTCCCTGTATTCCTCCACATCTCCTCTAATCCTAAAGGTTTGCTCTGTCATTGTTCCCTTTTTTTTTTTTTTTAAAGAGACCCACCTGGCCCGAGGTAACATTTCAAGAACTAGAATCCAGTTCAAGGAGTTTTAGCTTCAGAACTCGCGTGTGTAACAATCAGGCATTGCTCTTCTCATAATTACAGAACCGATAAGAGCAATGAAATGTCACTTTCTCTGGCAATTGATTTTTGGAATTTGCTATTATAGCAAATGTTGACCAAGACGTGAAGAGATGTAACTGGAGAGAATGTCATTTGTATAACCATTTGGGAAGTTTATGTGTCTCGATTCAGCGTATTCACTGCGAGGAAATTACCTGACAGTAATTTTTGCACCAGTATCCAAAGATCTGCCTACAGAGATGTTTTGTTTGTGGTAAGAAAAAACAATATATACACAGAGGAACTTAAGTATATTATGGCATGTTAATACAATGGTATATTAGACTTTAAAAAGTGACCTGAATGTGCATATATAGAAATAACTCCAAAATGCATTGCATTAGGAAAAAAAGGCCAAAACTGGGGTGCGCTGGTGCACACCTATAATCCTAGCACTCGGGAGGCTTAGGCAGGAGTATCCTTTCGAGTTCAAGACCAGCCTGCGCTACAAAGTGAGCTCAAGGCCAATCTGAACTTTATGAGACCCTCTCTCTCTGTCTCAAAAAAAAAAAAAGCAAGTTGCAGAATTACATATTTGTGCGTTTATGTGGAGAGAGAAAAATCAATCTGGTATAAAAACAAGTCTGTGTATGTCTGTAGACTTCCTAGACGAGAATACAAAAAACAATTACCTCTGGTGGGTAAGGCTGAGGAGGAAAGTTTCTAAGGATCTTTGTTTTCCACAATTAGTTTTCCTCTATTGTGCTGACTGAATAATTTCCAAAAATATATAATTTAATAATTATGTAAAAGTCAAGAAACACTGCACTTAAACATTTTCAGTTTAGGGGTGAATGCCAAAGAAGAAAACGAAAGGAAAAAGAAAAGCATGGCATAGTGGTACACACACCTGTAATCTCAGCATTCCTCGGGACTGAGCCAAGATGGCAAGTTTGAGCCCAGCCTGGGAAATTTAGGGACTTAGACCCTGCCTCAAAATAAACAATGAAGGCGGTGGAGATACAATACCCAGTGCAAAGGCCTTGGGGTTAAGCCCCAGTACCTCAATAAAGAAACCCCACTTTTTTTTCCTTTGCTTCTTTGAAGCCACAAAGCTCTTGGAGCAGTGCATGCTATAAAATTAATTCTACATAATGTTAAGTTTAACATAAATGCAAAGTTGATGGTGTTGGTAGTGATTTTCCTCTTACCTTTCAATAGTTTTTTTCAGTCTCTGCCTTCTAACTGACCTTTAATATTTGAATTCCTCAGATTTTGATAAGTGGGATCTTCTCTGTTTTTGTGGTTTTAAATATATCTGTGTCTTGACAATTCCCAAATTGAATTCCAAGCCCTGAACTTACTCTGGCACTTCGGACTGCTATCTGCCAGCTGAGTTTGTACCTCTGTTTGAATGGCTCATGCACATTCAAAATTTAAAACATCAAAAAAAGAATTCTTGAGTCCCCCTATCCCCGAACCTCTTCTTCCTGCTCTCCATGTCAATACATAGCACCACTTTCAAGTACAGAACCTAGAGGTCGGCCTTCTTCCTAACTGTCACCACTCATCTCTCACATCTAAGCCAACAGCAAGTCCTATTGTTTTTATTGCCAAAAACATCTTGAATCTTCTGCTCTCCAGCTTTACTGCTTTCTTCTTAGGTCAGGACACTATGATGTCTCTTCAGGACTATTGGAGTTGCCATCCGCGTATGTATTCCATTCCTGCTCCTTAAAATCTTTTCATACAGTTCAGGTCATACTTATGCCATATTAATTATACATGTTCAATGCAAAGAACTATAGCCCCAGCTATAGAAGTCTTAATCCATAAGGACATTTATTTTCTGTTTTACAAAAAGGATGAAGCTATGTAGTTTTAAGACAAGCTGAGCATTTTGCCAATTTTATCAGTGACTTATTCTTTCTCTACACTTCTCAGATCCTTTCTCTCCACAGGTATAAGTATGTTGATTTTCATCTTCAGGCTTGTTGTGTTATGTTATGGTTACAGAATAGCTGCCACAGCTGTGAACTTTGTTTCTTCATTCTTTTCCTTTTTTCTTATATGAAAAATAAAACAAAATTTCTTTTAAAAAATAAAAGAATAACAATAGGTAATATGCTGTGTATTGTCTTTAGAGTAGTTATTCAGAATACCAGACATTGACAACATTCTCTCTTACAAAGAAGAAACAAACTGATATTAGCACAAAATTTTCTTTTTAATGAACTAAGAGATGCTAATAGTATAAATAAACAAATCAGCATATATATTAAAATATTTTTGAAACAACACAATAGGTAATATAGAGAACCATCTGAATCTCTCCCCAGTTCATCTTTATGTCTTCCACTTTAATCCCCATTTACATATATATATATATATATATATATATACTTTGAGTTTCTCTTTTTTTCTTTCTTTTCTTTCTTTCTCTCTTTTTTTTTTTGTACCAGGAATCAAACTCAGGACCTTGTGTTTACCAGGTAGGCACTTATGCCACTGAGCTATATCCCCAGCCCACTTTGAGTTTCTTAAAAAGAAACCATGCAATATTTAAGCTTATGTGTCTGACTTATTTCACTTACTATTATGTTCTCAAGTTGCATCTATTTACCTACAAATTCCTCAGGTTTATCTTTCTTTATGGCAGAATAGTACTCCATTGTGTATAGATACCACATTGTCCTCATCTGTTCATCTGTTGATGGACTTATATGCTGTCTCTAAGATGTAGGTATTATAAATTGTGCCATCATAAACATGGGTATGCATGTTGCCCTATAATATAATAATTTTACCTTTTACAATTTCTATTTTAAGTTTTTTAGGAATATCCACACTAATTTCCAGAGTGGTTATAAGAGTTTACATTCCCACCAACAATGTAGAAGAGTTGCTTTACCCCAAAATCCTTGCCAGTATTTGTCATTATTAAATTTTTTGATGATAGCTATTTGTTATCTCAAAGCAGTTTTAATTTGCATTTCTCTGATGGCCAGAGATGTTGAACATTTTTTCATGTACTATGTTTATTGGCCATTTATACTTTTTCTCAGAAGTGTCTTTTCATTTTGGTTGCCCTTTTTTTTTAAACTGGGTCTTTTATTTGGTGAAGTCTAATTTTTTAAGTTCTTTATATATTCTATATATGTAGGAGATGACCTTGGTGACTTCCCTTGAATGCAGAACAATTTCTTCAGCATTAGTTAAACCAAACCCTGTCTCCATGTACTGATATGTACAGAGCTGGCTATGCTATTTTCTTCCCTTCAATTAGCTCTAAGCAATGGAAATAATGCTAGCTGAGGTACTGATAGGTAATCCTTGAGGCCAGCTGACAGCTTCCTATTTCCATTCCCTGTAAACGGTTGAGCGCAGTGGGATGGCAGAGCCAAGTAGCTCCAGGAATGTCAACTGGGTTGGAGCTAAAGATAAGAGGATATGACTTCCCAGGGCACAACAGTGTATGTATCAGAAACTGAAGCAACAGCCTCCTGAAAATATTCAAATACTACCCTAATTGAATTAAGCAGATCAATATTTCTCCATATCATTCTCCCTGCATATTGCAGATGTACTTGCTGCTCTCCACCTGGCCAGCTCAGCTCACTTGTTACTGATGCTAAGTTATATAAAACAGCACCACTTTAAGGCTTTTATTTTACATTTGGCTACCTCCAAGTAGTTGTAACAGCAGGTTGGTCAATTTAAATACTGGGGCTCCCTGTTGAAGCCACACAATCTTTGCATCATAATATTAATACACATAAAGCAACAAGGCATTGTTAAATAAAACAGCAATAGTTAGTGCAAATTAGGCTTTGTGACCAATTATACATGTTTAAAATTACTTTCCACATTCACGGCCACAGTACTTTGTCCTCCATTTAATATCTCAACCAAATATTACACATGTGGAGCTGGGCATGGTGGTGTATGCCTGTATCCCCTCACTCAGGAGCCTGAAGCAGAAGTGTCACAGCAAATTCAAGGCCAGTTTGGCTACATAATGATTTCAAGACCAGCTTTGCCTACAGGTGAGACCCTGTCTTGATCCACCCCCCTCAAACTTACACATGTGAAATGATACTGAACCCGTGTTTTTGGTATTGTACTTATATGTGAGGAAGCAAGGGATTCACAGTTAGAATCTATAGGTGTAGAAGCCTGAAAATGATTCATAAAATTGTTAAATCATTAAAAAGCTATTCTAAAATACACACTTCTTTTTGTAGATCCCCAATGTATGCATAACTATAAACACTGTTCTTTATGTAAACAAAAGAGGAATCATATAATAAGGACATTTGAAAAGCCTGGACATTTCCTTCCCAACAGATATATA